>JAZGTI010017650.1:0-12079 GCA_036877585.1 Botia kubotai | reverse complement strand
CACACACACACACACACACACACACACACACACACACACACTCACACACACACACACTCACTCAGTTAATCATCCCCCTGCTGCACCAGCAGAGGAGGAGAGAGAGTCTAGGTCATTAGGGGAGGCTGCAGGGATGCAGGATGCATCTTAACGTGACACACACACACTGCTTGGTATGCTGTCCGCATGAGGGACAGTGTTTTTATTTAACACAAGCACACACTCTCTCTCGTTCAGTCTACGGTAATTTGATCAAAAGCGACCTTCAACAGGCGATCCCGAAAGGTTAGACCTCACACCAAATAAAGTCATATTATAATCACACTCGCTGTATCTGTGTAAATCAAGCTCAGTTAATCTGCTGTAAAGACATTTTTCAAAGGTCATAAAACAAAGACATAGTTTCCTAGTGTATTAAACATTTTAAAAGATCCACGTACACAGGCTTTTGAGAAGTTAGAAAGTGAGAAGAGAAGAGAAGAGAAGAGGAGAGGAGAGAAGAGGAGAGAAGAAAAGAAGAGGAGATAAGAGAAGAGAGAAGAAGAGAGGAGAAGAGAAGAAGAAAGGAGAAGAGAGGAGAAGAGAAGAAGATAGGAGAAGAGGAGTGAAGAGAAGAGAAGAGAAAGAAAAGAGGTAAGAGCAAAAGATACGAGACAAAGAAGAGATCAGATGTACATGAAACAAGAAATGACGAGACAAAGAAAAAGAAGCTGGAATCAAGTACAAAGAGAAGAGGAGAAAAGATGAAGGAAAGTGAAGATATGAGACAAAGAAAAGACGAGGAGAGATTCAGTATTCATACGGAGTTTCACACCATCGGCAGCAAACGAAGCAAATCATCAGATCACGTCGTTCACCAGCAACAAAAGCTTGATTCAAACTTCCAGACATACATGACTTGCTTCTCATTTCAGGAATTTGATTCATCATGTCTTTTTCACCTCCTTGTGGGAAAAGCAGATGAATCACCTCCTAACGCAACCAGAGGAGAAAAACTGTTCAAGAGAATTATGGAGAGAAAAGCAGGAAGGAGAGATACAGCCTTGAATGGGTTAGTCTGTTTCTCAAAAGAGCAGCATTGACCTTGTTTTGACAGGAGTCACTGCGTTTTAATTTCAAGGTTTTAGAAGTATGGATTTTGATTTATGCCTTTAAAATGGAAGCCTCGCCTTCGTGCTGACCTTTCTTTATCCTTCACTCCTGTCCTCCGTGGTCTTCCTCTGCACCCCCCCCCACCTCAGCCCTCCCGCCCGCTCTGTAATTTCAGATGGAGTTTGTGGAGGCAATAAATGTAATTAGTATCGTATTTCAGATGGACTGAACACAGTGAGGGAGGGAGAGATATTATGAGAGAGGGCCCCTCACTTTCTCTCTCTCTGAGTAGTGTCTCTCTCTCTCTCGCTGTCTATTGTTGTACCAGTGGCCTCTCTGTCCTGTGCCTTTAGTGGTGTCACTGGAGTGGCTGGCTTGCTTCTGTCTCTCTTCATTTATCTGCTCTTCCTCTTTCTCTGCACTGGATTCAGAAAAGGTCACACAGACGCGAGTGGCTTATTTAGCAGAGAGAGCCAGACAGTAGTGAGCAAAGAGCCAGACAGGGTAAAACTTTTGTCCAGAAACATTTTGCCTGTGTGTGTGCTGTCTATATAAATCAATAAGTATTCTGGTAACGTGACATATTCATGAATAAAACAAGCTATTCAATAAAGGGAAAAATTAGGGTGGCCCTTGACTTAATCCATCATTAAAATAACTGGATACTTAAAAAATGTCTCAACAGGGGCGTGACAAGTCACGAATCGGCTTGATGTCAGACAAATATTCTTTTTTTGAACTGAAGTGCTGCGGAACGTGTCTGAATATTAAAACACTTTATTCGTGCAATTTTGATTTCCTGTTGATTTGATCATCTATCTTTGTCATTGCCTCTGAAGATAATCTACTTGTCAGTTTCCTTCGACTTCAGCATCAACATTTCTGCTTTTCACCCCGTTCACTCTCTCTGTCCTCATCAATCTCTCAACAGATCTTGACATGAATTACCATCTGTCATCTTAATAATCCTGTTTAGCAAAATCAAACAAACCGCCTCAAGTTCATTGGACTTATGAAATGCTTTTTAAGAAGAGGTTTAACCCCTGTGCTGCCTCACATATAGTTAAAGACATGTCTCTCAGTCTCTAGATAAGAGATCTGTGACAGAGAGAACAAATGAATTTCCTGCTTGTTATTGCATTGCTGGTATTAGTAAATGTACCCCAGAGGTGCTCTGCTCATTAACTCCTGCAGTGACACTTCCTACAAACCTCCCCAGAATCACACTGCCGACCTTTCATCCGCATCTTAATTTCCCAAGGAAGGAAAGGCTAACAGAAAAGATGAATGGAAAATGGAAAAAAACAACATGCCTATTTTTAATAAATGAGAAAATGACTAAGACGCTGTGGGGATTAGCTACTTAGCAAGACACAAACAAACATCAGACGGGTTGGTGAAATACGGGGAAAGTTAAAGTTAAGATAAGTGAAATGTCAACACGATATACAGAGATAAGCAACTATTGTCAGACACCGGCAGAACATGAGATCCATGACGTAAAACAGTTTACACGGTCCCCGAGTAGAGTTGTGTTTACTTTAATGTAACTGGTTTATTTTAACTTAACAGTGGTGAATGCTTTGGTGAAGTTAGTCTTTTACCTGCTCGTTTAGTTGGAGAATGTCTAGCTGTAGTAAACAGCACGCGTGCAGGTGTCTTCATCGCTGCAGACGAGCAGACGCATCGTGCAGGTTATTCAGTGAACGGTAAATGTCACCTACACTTCATTTAGCGTCTCTTTTGATCCCTGTATTATTAAACTGTTATACTGCTAATGTTTCACGTACTAAGAAACCGCTCCAAACGATTCACTCTGTGTCCGTGTGCTTTCTGACTGAATAATCGACTCCGAAAGTTTTACTAACCCGTTCGATCGATTCATTAAACCGACTTAAACAGATTGAACCGTTTGATCGATTCATTGAACCGATTGCAATAAACCGCAATTCTGATTCTAAAAACACCATTTTATTGAGGTGATTAAATCTGTGGCATAATTTTACCATGATAGTCATAGTATCATATTTACTACAGTTATCATTGGTGGTGCTGTAACGTTAGTTAGTTTGTTTGTTTTTAGCTTGGATGTGTGGAAATAGCGCCCCATAGACCTAATTAACGCCTGTATTCATTTATGAATATTTAATGAGGGAACCAGTAAGGTGGTTTCTGGTTGTTTATCTGTTTATGATCAACTCATCAGAACATTCTCGCACTTATTTATACCAAATCCTTCCCCCATTGCCCTCACTATATGCATTAGTTGAAATAGCGCCTGTTGCATACTGTTGCAATGCACTGGATGTGCTGTATCCGTGTGCAGTGTGAATACTTAACCCTGTTGACATGGGCATGGACATACACACTGCAAACGGGGTGTGTAAAACAGGCGTAAGAGTACAACACTACAGATAAACCTTAGGTTTCCTCAACATTACCAATGTGAGGACCATCAGTCAGTGTACCAGGCTGTCACTCGTCTCCTCACTGCACAGATATGAAATGACAGGGTGGATGAGAGCGTTGAAGCACACACATTCCTCCTTATGGTGAGCTGCTCTCACCTGAGGTCTGTTCCTAAGAACTGTGCCAGCTAGCGTTCATACACAGCCTACAGCACCACCTGCTGGACGGACACGTTTATAATACCCAAAAATCAGATGAGTTTATTTTAATGCTGATAAATTAATCATCATGGCCAAAGCATGGCAACCTGCTTGCAAAGCTGTATTATGTGTTTTTAGTGCACAAAGAAATAAAGCTGTTTAAAGGCCAAATATTACCAAATATTAATGTGATTAATTAAAAGACGTTAATTGATTAATATCATCAAATCATGGGCTAAAACTTTTCCCTGTTTGCAGGTTGTTTTAGGCATCTTTGGGGTGTTCAGTTGCCAGTTCTGAATTTAGGATTGTTCAGCTGTTTTCTGTCTTTTTATGTAATCCCAGACTTATTCGAGGACAGTGAGACTAGATCTTTATGTGGTACAATATTTTTGGCGCAGCATCTAGTATACCATTGATTTTCACACTACTGTATGTTCAGTGGTCAGAAAACACTGGGTCAGATTTAATGTCTGTCAGTGCAGTTATTTTGAATTGTAGGGTATGTAACACACCAGTGGAAGTGGAAGGGGTATATTTCCAATATGTTTTCTCTAAAAGGAGGTTTTGCACACTTTTGAGTACAAATTTGTCCCCAATATATGGTTAAGTAAACTCTCTCTCTCACACACACACACTATAGAGAGTTTAGGGAAAAACAGCTCTCAAGAGTGGTATTACCTTTTCCTGCTAGAGGAAGTTCAATATGACACAAAGTGTGTGTGTGTGTGTGTGTGTGTGTGTATGTGTGTGAGAGAGAGAGTCTATTACCTTAGCATCATTTTCAATTATCTGTCAGCATTGTCACTGGGAAATTAAAAGAACCCAATTTCCGCTCCAAACGCACAAGCTTAATCTACTCCCCTCTCTCCACACCCGTATCCTGAGAGCTTTAATGTGATGTTATAGTGCCCCATTTTCTCTCCTAGTACATGAAGGAACCGATTCTGCAAGTGTAAGTCAAGACCAAAACAAGTGGTCAAATCTGGCGGTCCCGATTTCTCAAGCCTGTGACACAAATTCATTTAATTTATGGTTTTGTGTTACTAGTCTTGGACACGCTTATACAGACACATTCTTATTACAAGAATTATCGCTTAGTGGTGTGACACTAGCTTGAAGTCTTCTACGCCTCTGAAAAATGGCTAAGCCTACAGACAATCCGACAAGGGTGTTTGCGCATTTTTCTAGGGGGGCGCGGGGTGGGCCGGCTGCTGTCTGTATTCGTTTGATCATTTCTGGAGAGATGCTAACCACCTCTGACAGGTGCACATACGAGAGGGCTCTGTGAGGTCACGTCTATGAGAAAACACTATGGAGAAATTATTCACCATCATTTTGACAATTCTCTGTCAAAATCAAGTTTGACAGCACATTGCTTGTGTCCTATTTTCTTTTCCTATTTCAACGCTTTTTTTTAATATTATTATTTCTTCCCCCGGGTCATCTCAGGAAAAACACTGAAAACCCAGAATACATGATTCCGTCCCATTTTTATTGAAAGTGCCACATGAATGTTGTCCTTTAGACCTCCTGCTATTTTTCATTCAATGTAACTTTCTAATTCATCCCTGAGTAAATAGCAATCGTGAGGTGAAGGGAATGAGGCGCAGGTGAGGCGTGTGCCAGCGATAGGAAAGCCACTCTCCATGCAGCAAATTATCTTCCCAGCACGGACGCATCTGTGCTCAGCCGAGGCGAGAGAAACAAGGCTTACCTCTCTCCACAGAAACCCAATCAATAGAAAGTTCATTTCAGAAGACAGTCTGATAATCTGTTTGGCTGCACGTGCACCTGTCCCTAATGATCCTTGCATCAGGATGACCTAATCTTCATTCAAATGAATCTCTGCACATTGACCAGACTTTATACCTCACACAAACACACACAAACAATGAAGCAATGAGCACCAGCAAGAGCAAAGGTGAGCAGTTTTTGAGAACATGACATGTTCTTTGAGCTTTGTTCTCGTTACCGTGTCTCATCAGCAGTCAAGCTCAGTGCGGGGACATGACTATGAAGGACCCCAAATTTCACTCCAGCAAACAGCCCTGCACAGGCACAAGTTTACACAGGATGTTTCTTAGTTGCCCAGTGTTTTTGTGTGTTGGCTTCAATCATTGTATTTTATAATACACATAATATACATCATAAATCAAGATAGTTCTGGTTTTGGATGCTGACTGGTCCATACAGTGCTCCAGTTGTGCTAAAACATGTATAGTTACAGCTAAATGCATAAGCTTTATTGGTCCTGAGTCATTTACCTCAGATGACTGGCTCAAAATCAGGGCTAAGTGCCTATGGGAAGTTATGTAACACCAACTGAACCTACATTTTATCCTTATCTATACACCCGATGCAGGTGGCATACAGAAATGATTAAAAATGGCCATCAAGCAGGTGAACGATTCAATACAGACATAAGCCTCTGGTATGTTATCGTCAATTCCATTATGAAAGTTTACCCAAAAGGTAGAATATTTTCAAAGTATCTTATACACACCAGGCTGAGGCAAGTTGAGGCACACTGATAAACAGTCACTCAGTGGGCATGTTGTTTATAATGACATTACAATTTCTGCAAGTGACAGCATTTTGATATTCTTGCAGTTTCTTTATTCCCATGTTGTATGATTTTTTTTTTTTACCTTAAACAGAATTTTCTATTTCAAACAACTCTGATGCATACCTATATACTCCCACTGGATGGCGATAAAGGCTGCAACACACTGCAACTAACAGCATAACCAGACAAATCTTCATAAGTTAACCACAAAACCAAGCAGTTTGTCTACAAGCTTTATTGATATTTTATGGTCTTAATTTTTCACAATGCATTCCTTCAGCATATTTTCATCAAAACTGAATTATCATTTACAATGACCTGCATGAAAAACAGTGCTTGAAGTTTGAGTAAAAGAGCGTCTGCCGTTTCGAGTGTTCGATCGACGACGAAGACGGCGATTTCTGCAAACGTGTTGTTGAATCTGACACAACAGGTAGGTGATGAGGTGATAGGCCAACTTTAGCACACATTCTAGCTCATGTTTTTAGTTTTATACTAAACTATTAAAAACGTCAACAAATATACAGGTGCAACACGATGTAACGTCCCTTTGAAGTGTAAAATAAAACTGCTTTTAAACTGCTACAGAACTCTAGAAGCCGCTTCACATCTAACATGATTTAATTTAGTCAATTTTAAGTTACACCACACCACAGTGACCTATCACGCCACAGTGATCTATCATGCCAAAAAAAGCTAAAAACAAAGACTTGCTGTGAAGGAACTTTGTAACCAAAATAATTCACTCCCTTTAGCGCAGAGAAATGACTCAAAATGGCTTCCAAACAGGTAACAATTCACTGAATGAATAGCAAAAGAAAAACTCAGAAACTCCAGCCTTCAGCAACATCAGTTCCTCAGACATTCTGTGATGGTGTGACAGCTGTTGAACTAGCTCTACTTTGAAAAACTCTGATGAGTCTGCTTGTATGAGCAACTGATAAGAGGTTTAAAAGGTTCCAGATTCTCGGTTCTATTAAGATTTCAAACACTGGGGTAAGGAAAAGGAAAGTTTACATTGCTTCATCTAAGACCTTGTTCTCAAACCAAACACGATTCTGTTCGTCATCTCGTTCCATCGTTAATCAGATCTCACGCACGGAAAACACGCAGTCCAACTTCACTCTGCCTTGGGTTTCGCTCCGGGAATCTTGGCCTGGATCCTGTAATGACGAGTTACAGAAACAAAAAGAATGGAAAACATTAAGAGAACGTTCCACACAGAAAAAGGCTGTGAGAACCATCTGTGACTAATCACCGCTAATATGTTCATTCTAAATTAACATTTACAGATTTTAAGAAAGTCAAAACTGTGGAGGCCTTTAAATATTGTTGATGTTGATCAACTCAGATAATAGACAAAACTGATGATTTTACATTAATTTCCTATTTTCCTCCAACACCAATTTTTCAATGCATAAGTATGCAGTCAGCTTTTAAAAATACACCATGTGGACCATCTGAAAACTGACAAACACTAATGCTAAAACGTGACATGTCCACACAAACCAAACTCCTGTATCCAGTCTGTATGTGTATGAAACCGCTGTTCTCTCTGTGTGTAATACACACAGTCACCCTGTTCACCGTAACACACACATTATGGTCAATTTATTGAGAGAAGCACCAGTTCAGCATGTAAGTTCTACTTACTTCCCCACAATATCTTTGATTTGCTTGTTCACCAGTCCGTAGTAATGGTCAATTTGAGCCTGTATTAGGAGTGATAAAGAAAGATTATGGCATTCAGGTAAACATTACACATTTATTATGGAGTTTATTGTCACTGAGGTTCCCTATAAATACTTTATCAAGCACGACAGCTGCCTGAGCCAGACGCTGTTGTTGTCTATGCATGCCAAACAGAAGCACACGGCAGCTGTACCTGATGTTTCTCATAGATGATGGGCCAGCTGAACACACCTATGAGTCCTGCAGTAAAACAACACAGTATATGTGGCAGATTCTCTCACACTGAAACTACTGCAATTGTAATACTGATATTCAGTTTGATCTAATGAAGCAAACTGCAACATACCCAAAATAATGAGGGTGAGACCATTGAACAGGGCACCCACGTAGGTCAGGATCCACATGAGAACTGCAAACTGTAGATGAAAACACAGCAGATGTCAACATCTACAGCAAGTGTTAAGTTGCACAAGAGGAAAACTTGTACAAGGTTCATGTCTTGGGCTAATATTAAGAAAACATTACAAGTTTGTCTTGGACTGTTTTTCCAGATTAACAAGTACTTAACCACTCATACGATGAAAAACTATCTTCCTTTCAAACCAATTTCTGAAATTAAGACAAAACTACTGAAACATTTAAGACCAAAGCACCAAACAGAACTGCAGATATAACCATTTCTGATCGGGTTTCCTTAAACACTTGTTCCACTGGCTTACAGACTGGCAGTCCTGCACACCAAAGTTTAGCCAGTGTTGCCAATGGTTTACTTATAGTTATAGCACATTACATTAGGATAGGAGGTTTGTTAGAAAACCTGTACTAGAAAAGAGACAGGAAAACAGTCAGGGGGGAAATGTATGACCGTTTTTTTACTGCAAGAAACCTTTACTAACATTATAGGTGGCCCTCAGGGAAAAACTAAACGCAGTATGACCCCTTTGAAGTTTATGCAACTGATTTGTGTTTTAACGGTGTAATTTTAAATGCAAAACTAATAATCTACATTTTTAATTTAAAAACAGTTTTACAAATCTACATTGCAAATATTAAATTGTATTCATTTCAACTCAGAAAAAAGTGCCACAGCTTTGAGTGCTCTAACAAATGGCAGAACCCGTTTCAAAGCCACCGGCACATAAACAGTTGCTCGTAACTGGACACATGACTCAATATAGCCGCCTGACCACAGAGAGAGTGAATGTCAGTCTGGAATTTATCCGTCCATCTGAGGAAAACCTTCAGGGCTCTGAAAGGGCAGTGGGCTCTGGATGTAACTTTATCCACACCCTCAGAAGAACCTCAGCCCCCCCTCGCAGGGCAGTAAATCTCCTTACACGGATGGTTCAGTCCGCCCGGCTACCCCCGCCCGCCGTCCCGCCAGGAAAAGCCATGAGGTGGTGATTTAATATTAATGTTAGTGTTGCTTTTCCATTACGACAAACTCAGCTCACAACAGGGCGACACCTTACAATGTCTTGCATTCTGATGCAAGATTAAGCAGCACTCGTCATCCCATGATCTAAACACAACAGTTCTGGTCACATGACCCCTGGTTTTGCAAAAATCATCTGTTGGGACATTTAGTACCAAACGGAATCTGCAGATATTTTTATGTATTTTAGGAGCTAATTTTGTAGGAAATCAATTTTGTTCAATTTAATGTAATAAGCACATGTAGGGAATTGCAAAATGTTCTATTTCTGCAGAATTCTGATGAGAACAGATTCCATAAAGTCCTGCACATAAGGTCACTGGGGGGGACGGTTGGGGGGCTCACAGATCAAATTTACCAGTTTGGTGTGCCTCATGGTTCTGTGAGATGCTTTGGTAAATACTTAACTACAGTGCAGTAAAACTGGAGGCCTATATTGTTTACCAATATTTTATAATGGCAACTTCTGTGCCACACGAGACACCTGACTGATTTGATTTTTATTTAGATTTTTGATTATGCTGGCAACCTCCATATCCCACAATAGATAAAACAAGACTTTTAAAGAAAGAAAACGGTTCTTTGCGAATGGGCTGCTGATCAGAACCGAAATGCATTCTGCATGCTAACACGTGCGTTAAAGCAACAACACTCAGAGGTTGAAAAAAGTGCATTCCTGCTATTCATACGAGCCCATTCAGCCCTGCAGTAAGCTCGGTCACATGACTGCAGTCTAAAACTGTGCATCACATGACTAAAGACTGGCATTCCACATTGGTATAAAGAGCTGATATTTTAGCACCACCCCCCAGTCCCATCCCCAATAAAAACACCACTTAAACAGTATGTGGCTATAAACAGAAAGAGAACACCAGAGACAGGCAGAGAGAGAGAGAGACAGGCAGAGAGAGAGAGAGACAGGCAGAGAGAGAGAGAGAGACAGGCAGAGAGAGAGAGACAGGCAGAGAGAGAGAGACAGGCAGAGAGAGAGAGACAGGCAGAGAGAGAGAGACAGGCAGAGAGACAGAGACAGGCAGAGAGACAGAGAGAGATCTTTTTGGCACCATTTTTATCCTGTCAGAACTTAGTCCAAATCCCCGAAGCATGATCCAAGACTGCATTGTGGAGTCTTCGTGACCCCTAAGGCTAAACGTGACCAACCCCTAAATCAGACTGCAAGCCCTTCCAACCAATAATAGACGGACAGGAGACAGATGGAAAAAGTTACTAATTATGTTACCTATTAAGATCACTTTGTGGAATAAGGTGACATGAAAAGCACTTTGTTTAAAAAAAAAGTTGTTAAAATGTTACGCAGTTAGCATGATTAAAAATGACACTGTCCCCTACGTTTCAACAACACACAACGCTACTGTAAAGTTTAGCTGCTATTAACCACTACAACATGAACCAATCCATAAATAACATTACAAACACACGTTTGCTTCCGAGTAGATGTGAGTGTTTTAGTGATGTCATACACACTTATGAGCGCATTTCTAAAGCACAAATCAAATAAGAAAGACCACAAGCTGGTAGCGCGGAATCAAAATTTCATTTCCTCTGTTCTCCTGCAATAACAAACCTTGAGCGAGTCCACCAGGTCCTCCACCAGGAACAGCCGCCTCAGCTCCTTAATGCAAGTGTTGAGGTGCACTAGAGTCATGTCACTGTACTTATGAACCATCTCTGCTGGGATTGCGATATCCTTATCCAGATACATCCTGTATGAAGAGAGGGGTTTACAGAGCCGTGTTCCCAAAACTAGTGAGCGTTCTAACTAGACAACATTTTAAGGGCATCATATTCACAGACTTCAGATGTGAAAGCTGTTCCAAAATGTTGGCGCATTGCCTCACAGTTTGGCCAAAACAATCTCAAAATGCGTTGCAGTGGGGCCCAATGACCAAAATATTTCAGAATGAAATGTTCAGAAATATTGACAACAAAACAGAATTCTAACTTTCCAATACCAAAACAGTTCAACTGTATCAGCAGTAAAACAGTAAAAAACCGTTAACAGTACAATAATTGAAGAAAATGGATTTAAATAAAAAAAACTCTTAGATAGCAAGGCAGCTGACTAGGGTTCTGCAACAGAGTTTAGGTGTTTGATAAAACTGAAGCACACACATTACATATTGTAAACACTTCCAAAAACTGCAAGAATGTTTAAGCGGCTGGATTCTGATGCACCAATTCTATTTCACAGCACTGACTTAAAATTTTGGCAGCATGTCAAAACTAACAGGGTGTAGTTCAACCAAAAGCACCTCGTGTAAGCCCAGCAGCTAAGCTCCAGAGATCTGCCTGCTTAAATGAAGTGGAACACAAACTGATCAAAGCAGGATTATCCTAACCGGTTAACATTCATGCAAAGCGTACAAAACAAGGTGTGAACGTGCATGAGACTGATACAAGTGCTGAGTGCGCGTCCTCACTTGAAGGGGTGTCCATCTTCTGACTTCTGAACGGCTTGTAAAATGCCCTTGTATATTCTGAAGGAGATGGTGACGGACAGCAGGGCCAGAGCCACGTATGCGATCACACTGATGACGCTGCATGCGCTGAGGGACAACAGCAGGAACAAACTGGCACCGAACACCACCCCCGTCCGCTGCAGGTCTCTCCAGTACAGCAGGTCCACCACTGTCAAACAGTACACAGAAAGATCAAGGTGAT
>JAZGTI010017649.1:0-12079 GCA_036877585.1 Botia kubotai | reverse complement strand
ATTGTGGACAGATGCCCTTCATCTTCTGTACGAGGGTAAAGCAACAAACATTTAAACAATTAAAATTAAACAATTAAAACAAAACATTAAGCATTAGGCATCTTATTGGCTGCCGTTTCTTCACTATTTGCTCAGTCTTTCAAAAACATTTTCAAGTAAAGTTTTAGTTCTGAAATGAAATAAATTAATATGTTGGTACACTTACGTTTTGGTGAACAAATTTCATTTCAAAGGTTAACACACACATTTTGGGATGAAAGGTTTTTATGATCATGAAAATGATTTCAAGTGACTCTAAACTTTTGAACGGTACTGTATGTTTACTCACCCTCCTCTTTAATCACTGGCTGGGTGTCTCTCTGCTCTCTCAATGAACGCATTGTGGACAGATCCATTTCAAACTCTGAAAGGTAAACAAACATGCTTTTGAGCAAACACACTGATTCACTATTCAAGGGTCCTGCAAAGTCCTCATGTTTACACACCTTTCTCTTTTTGAACGACCGGCGCGGTCCTCTCCTCCTCAGTGACCAAATTCACTGTGGCCACATCACATTCAATCCGTGTAGGAGCCGGCTGGACAGTGGGAACCCACGCCAGCAGAACATCATTCACAGCTGGGACATTACTGGCCCACGTGGTCTTCCCAGGAAATTGGTCTGGAAAAAATAGTCCATGAAAGCACTCACGGAGCTGTTGCGCCACTGATACAGTGTCAGTGCTTTATAAGCAGGGTGATTAGAAACAAGAAGATCTTACCCAGTACATGCTGCTGTTGTGTAGCAGGGTTTGCATGCACTGCAATTGGAAACTGTTTCTGAAAGGTCATCCACAAGCTTACAGGCGTGTTGTAGTGCATTACACATTCTTTTGGCATTATAACTGGTGTGGATGTTTTCTCCAATATCCTCGTCACATATCTGTTCCCATTAAGAAGAAGTGCAGGTAAGACAAGAGGCCTATTATGAAACCACGATAGGCGTCGCGTTCACATGTGGAAACTCTCACCTGTTCCGCAGGCGTTCCGTATCCACAGCAGGATTTTTAAGCGGCTCTCCCATTATTCCCAAGAAAAAATTCTCTTGGTGCTGCTTGTTGTTGCTTTTCTTTAAATATCCAGGTCGTATGTTACAGAAGTAACAGTCAATCCACTGGCAAAGGAGACGCATTTCAACTAACATTCTTTTAATACTTGCTGTTAATTGGTTACGACTAACAACTGGTGTATGTGATCAGCTTACTGCCTCTTCTCGCTCACTGAGTTCCACAGTGTTTCCTTCAGAGAACCGTATGAGGACTTTGTCTCCTTCCTTTTTCCTGTTTATCCAATCATGTACCTGCGCAAATAATCAAACGGGAGCACAATGAGGACCGCCAAGAGCCACAGATTTGTCAACCTTACCATGTGCAAAAGCTGTTATATATTTTACATCTATAATCTTTTGTCATTTACTACAACAACTAAAAGTTTAGTCAAGAATAAAGTGCAAAGTTTAGAAACACTGGCTTACCTTGAAATCAATAATGTTCCTACAAGTTTGGTTGTGCATCCACATTAGTGTTGCCACACAATAATGGCGGAAGGCCGTCCGGTCCTTTTCAGGAACATTTTTTTTCTCAACTATCTCTTTAAAAATACAGTCCATTTCCACCTTAGCCTTAGCAAGCACCTTAGCAAAAATATCCTTTTTCTCGCTGCTTCTATGGAAACATACAAAATAACAACAGCTGTGATCGTGTATGAATTCAAAACACATTGTTGGAAAAACAAAAAAGCAGAAAAGAGTCCAAATTATAAGACAGAAGCTGCATTACACGGTTTATTTAATAAACTGGGCAAATCACTTTTACCTGTCGCGATGTGTTATAAAAAATCCTTTTCTCTCGAAATACTCGGCCAAGTTATCACACGACGGCTCGTTCCTCAGGATTTCCTTCACCTCAGCCATGTCAATGATTCTTCCTTCTCTTGACCACTTCATCTGCAGTTCTTTGGCCCTCAGCGCTTCTTGCTCGATGTCCTCATCATCCGCATCCTTCATGCACGCTTTTCTTAAATGAACTGTGATTTTGGTCTGGGGCTTCAAGCACAGGGGGCAGTAAACTTCTCGATCCCAAGGATTTCTGCACACAACACCAATTTAACTTCTTTTAACGTCCTTTTTTACATATACATTTGCATGCTTAACGTTAAAGGCGGTCTAAGTTATACCATTTAAGGTGCAGTAAACGTTTTCTGACACCCAAACAAACACACCCCCACCCAGAGGACAAACACCCTCCCTTCACTGCTCCGCCCTCAAAACAACGAACATGAGTGACAGGCATAGAAATGCATGTGTTTTATCATAGCTGAGGCCATGCAAAATAATAAACAAACAAGCGAAGATGAGCATGACACCAGCTCCAGATAAAATGACACTTGTAACTGTTCCTTTACTACAGCTTATGCTATAATAATATAATAATATATATGCTATAATAATAGCATTACGGCATATCATATTTCGGAGAAACAGCAAAAGCAATGTAACTCACGTATCCAGCAGGATCAAAGCAACCTCGGCGTCTGTCTTCAGGCCTTCCCGTTCTCTGACGTCCCTCCAGCGCTGGAAAGCTTCTCCGATATTAATGCGTGTTCTCGCTCTTGCCTGATCATAACTCTTCTTTTTACAATTGTATTCATCGGTCCGTTTCCGTTTTGGTTTATGGGCCATCTCTCATTCTACAGTCCTTACACAAATGTCCTGTTTGCTCTCTCTCACTCCTCCCTCATTATGATCGTATACGCCCCATATTGCTGATTGGCTACTAAGGTGTTACGCGTTGTATTTTGGTTATATAGCATTGTATTTTTCGCTTGTTGTTGCTCTTCATAATGCTATATTAAAAGTTAATTTATATATTTATAATATATAAATTATATTAAATATATTCATCATGGGTCTTATTTTATATGTTTAACACCACATTATTATTCTTGTTGTTGTAATGTTGTGTATTTCCTGTCATCACTTGTTTTACGTATAATGCGTTGGAAATCGTCAGGTTTCTTTTAATTTTTGAAACAATCATGTTTCAGCTCCTTAACAAGTATTGCACGTACCCACAGAAGTTTTTTTAAGCTGACAACCCATCAATTTTATCACTACATTATTTTTTGTATTATAACATTGGGGTATATGTAATACACGATGTTATAACAATTCACGTTATTAATAGTAATCTATATTAATCGCTAACTGGCAAGAAAACTGACCAATGACAGCACACGTTCGCTATGGCTGAAAACACCTATTGCTTAAAGTTTTTTTATTTTCAGATATTGTCTCCAAATGTTTTGATATCAATTCTATGTCCATGTTAAAAAAACTGAATGTAATATTAATATAATGACAACGAATTAAAATTAAATCAAATATAAACAGAAAATCACTATCGAATTAAAAAGATTTTACACATCAACTTTCGCAAAATTAACGGGAAATTCAGCTTTTATTCCTAAATAAATGATCAGCGTTAGGACGATTTTCGCACCGACCCACACTTGCTTAAGAAGTCTTGAAACAGGGGCGGGGCTGTATTAAATCCTCTTCCGGTGTACAGAAAACCGACTCCCCGTGAGATCACGACTCCCAAGCCTCTGATTGGGTCACACACTGGTAAGGCTGCTACGTGATTGGTGTTTGTCTGTAAAACCCGCCCCACACCTCCTAATTCTAACCATGGTAGGGAGAAACAGGGGGGTGATAATGTCACGGGGAGTCAGATTTCTATTCTACGTCGGTTTCGTAGACGAAGGGGGCGGGACTTTAGTGTTCGTTAGCCGTTAACGTTTCTCGCTAGGTTATCAGTTGTGGCTCCATTGTAACTGGGGTTTATTGGACAGTTACTTCAAGAAAGTCGCGATTTTAATACGGGTAAGAAAGCGTATTTGATCAGCTTTTTGTCTCCAAATACGTTTATCGCCTCAATAGGCTTAATCAAATAAACTGAAGTGCGCTTTCCAGAGACGAGCGCTCTTTTGTTTGACTAAAGCACGGCGCGTGGATTGGCTGTTGTTTACCGGAAGGTTAGCAGTCAGGCTAGCTGTATGTTTCTATACATTGCAGCCAGCGTTAATACGATTGTGGCAACCCGCAGCGTTTCGAGCAAACACAGAACGTTCCCTTAATGTTAGTGTTTGGTTATTTTCGTTGATAACCCAAAACGAAACGCAAAAGCTGTTAGCTCGGCTATGAGTTTATTTCAGAGCATGAGCTGGTTTAGCACACGTTTAAAAAGTATATATAAATGAGTTTGAGGTAGACAATTTGCAAAGTTTGTACAGTGAGCGGGTCAAATGCGGTTTTTATTATGCAAACTGGTTTGTGCATTATCGGTTCTGTGGATTTTCTTAACGTTTATTACAACGAAAGAACCGTCACGATCTACAGGCGTCAACATCTGCAGCTGGTTGATGTACTAAGCTGGTGCTTATATGTTGCTGTGACAACCGGTGTCAGACAGAGTTTATTTTAATGAAGAGTCTGACCCTATAAACATTTCGCGACACCTTATTGGATTTTGTCACATTTTTGGTCTTGATCATCAACAGGTACCATTTCAATGGGGTCCAAGAGAAGGCGGGCCACCTCTCCCTCCAGCAGCGCCAGTGGAGGTGACTTTGATGATGCTACCTCATCCACCCCTGTCAGCGGATGGAAGAGGAGGAGAGCTGCTACTGCCCCTGCTGTCGATCAAGTGAGAGCGTGGGCTTTAGAGGGGCTCCCTTAGCGCCTGGTAGTATAGAACTAGTGTAGTTCTATACTCAGTAGCTTATTGCATGTGACTTCCAGTAAACTGACAAAATTGTCCTCCATAAAATTACCGATCTTCACAGAAAGTTGACTGATGCTTTTGATCTTCAGATTGCTGTGTGCCATGAATTGTACAACACTGTCAGAGATTACAAGGATGACCAGGGCAGACAGATCTGTGAGCTGTTTGTTCGGGCACCAAAGAGGAGGTACAAGTGTATATACTTTCTCTTTGATTGTACACTACTGGTCAGAAGTTTGGATACACTTATTTGTTCCTTATTTTTACCGTTTTCCACATATTAGAATAATAATCATGAAAACTGAGAATTATACACACTTTGACCATTCAGTCCTTTTAAGTTAGTTTTGAAATGACGTCTGTAAGCACAATTTATATTTGTCTGTATAACAAACTTAAACCTTTAGAACAAGCGGTTTTGAAGAGTATGTAAAACTTTAGTCAAGTGTATCCAAACATTTGACTTGTTGCTTATGTTTCTTGATATAATGTTTTGGGGAAAGATCATTTAAAATGCTGGCTGTTTTAAATGTCACAAAATAAGCCAAAGTAAGTTCACCGATTCATACCACATCTTCTCTTTCCTGTCTAGAAATCAACCAGACTATTATGAGGTGGTTAGCCAGCCCATAGACATGATGAAGATCCAGCAGAAGCTGAGGGCAGAGGAATACCAGGATGTAGAACAATTCTCAGCTGACTTTCACCTGCTTATCAACAATGCCAAATCATACTATCAGGTGAGTTAGCGTTTGCACGTACACATTTAATTTCTCTCATTCATAAAATCAGGTATATTTAGGTATATTTCAGTATTTGTCTCGATCAGCTCGGTCTATTCATTGTTTTAGGTTACTGATTATGTAATTTGTGAATCGTTTTCTACAAGCTATAACCCACCTGTTTAACTCCTACAACAGGCTGACAGTGCAGAGTATAGAGCTGCCTGCAGGCTTTTGAATGTCTTCCTATCCATGAAGAATGAACTGCTACAAGGAGGCGATGGAGAGGAGGCAGAGGATGATGATGAAGGTGAAGAAGCGGAGAACCCCAGCGCGTCCATGGAGGAGGAGGTAAAAACACAACATGTTTCACCTAAACATTTCCTGTCCGTTTACGGGTTTATAGTATGTCTTTTCTATATGCATCCAACTGGATATAGTTTTGTGCTCTTATTTCTCTCTGTATATATGTGCTGCTCAGACACCACCAAGCTATCTGAAAGCCATATTAGAACAGCTTTTGGAGGCCATCGTGTCATGCACTGATTCCTCAGGAAGGCCTGTTAGTGAGCTCTTCCAGAAACTTCCCTCCAAACTGGTAAGATTTGAATTTATAGCTCCGTACACCTGTTTCATGTTTGTTCATATTTTCAGCTTAGCTTATTACTGTCATTACAACCTGTTTACATTCACTGATTAATTTCTTCTTTGTTCAGCATTACCCAGACTACTATGCTGTTATAAAGGAACCGATAGATCTACGCAATGTGGCCCAGAAAATACAGGTGTGTGTGGGAATTACTAGTAGATTACAACAATAAGACTGTATAATAGTACATTTTTATAATAATGCTGCTGATGGAAATTATTATTTGAATAATAATAACAAATAATTATTACAACACGTGGCATAATTACATGTAATAATATGATGAACACTTTATTTACAGTGTCTTTGCACTGATCATTATGCATGATTACATGCAACTAACTTCAAACCAAACTCTAAAAGTATAGAAAGTACAAAGTTATTAGTTTTACTCAGTACTTAAATGTATAATTACACTGTAACAAGGTTAACACCCCCCAAAAAAGTGTAGCTGAATTTATTTTGTAATGTCTTTATTGGTTAAAAATATCAAAACAACTGCAAGGGGGCTGTTAGGAGAACTGAAACTCGTATTACACAAGATGTAGGCAGAAAAATTCTAAACATTCTCCCTTGAACTTCAAACTGTGTTTAGTCATATAGGCAATTTCATTCTTGTGTGTACAGACACAGAATTGCATTGGAGGCACAGTCACAATGTGAACGCTTCTGACTACAGGTCATTTAGAAAGCGCACTGTTCATTTTTATGTTCTGTTACAGGCGGGCCATTACAAATCCATCAGTGCCATGGCGAAAGACATTGATCTGTTGACAAAAAACGCCAAAACCTACAACGAGCCAGGTTCACAGGTTTTCAAGGTGGCTACACTTTGTATTGCATCGAAATGATTGATTCATTATTTGTAGTGGTCATCATGAATATTTACACTGTAGTAATGTCGCATTTTTATCGTAAGGATGCAAACGCCATTAAGAAGGTCTTTGCCCAGAGAAAAGCAGAGATCGAGCAGACTGAACCCACCAAATCCAGTCTCCGCATCAGGTAACTCCTCTGATCTTTCATTGGTTGCATTAAAAGCATCTTTTAAACGTCTTAAACGCGTTCATGTGTGTTTAGAAACCGGAGGTCTGCTCAGGGGAACCGGCTGTCTGCCATCACCATGGCTCTTCAGGCAGGATCTGAAAGTGATGAAGACTCACTGCTCTCAGGTAACCGTTTGGAAACTATCACTCTAGGAGGAAGGTTTTTTCTTTGCTCTTGAGATGTCTTTGGGTCAGGCATATTGGGGCATTTTTTTAAATGTCCAGTTGGCTGTAAGATATCCAATAGCCTTTATTTTATGCCTTAAACAATTCTCTACTTTCAGTTGCTTGGTGTTACAAAGCATACAGCATATAGATGCACCAGCATATAGATTGCGCTGGCTTAGATGTAAACTAAAGGTATAAACTAATTCCAATAATTCTTAAAGAACATAATGTCATGCAGATAAATGCACTCAGTGCTGCAGCAGACAGTTACTCCGTTTTTCTCAATCTGTCAGTTTACAACTGCGTGTTTTCTGACTTTTGTGCTTCCGTTCGTCCTGCTTTCAGGCTCCGTGCGGTATGATGGAGCAGAAACAGAGGGCGAGTGTGGTCTCAGTTCAGGTGACCCAATTCTGCAGTTGTTCCAGGCTGTGCGCGGAGCCCGAGGCGTTCAGGGGCAGCTTCTCTCCGAACCGTTCCATCAGCTGCCCTCGCGCAGGGAATACCCTGATTACTACCAACAAATCAAAAACCCCATCTCCCTGCAGCAAATCAGGTACAGATATCCCAGAATACCCCTCTCTGACTTGAAAGTCAGACTTGTAATCAGAAGGTCACAGGTTCGATTCTCAATGCCAGCGGGAAACAACTTATGTGCCCTTGAGCAAGGCACCACGGATTGCAGTGTTAAATGCAGAGGACAAATTCAGAGTATGGGTCACCATACTTGGCACTTCACTTCATTTCGTGTTTTTCCAGAGATAAAATGAGGAATGGGGAATATGAGGGAGCGGAGCAGATGGAGAGTGACCTGACGCTCATGTTTGAGAATGCCAAACGCTACAACATGCCCAACTCCACCATATACAAACGTGCTCAAAGACTGCAGCAGATAGTGCAGGTGAGTCTAAAGCTCTCTTATATATATAGAAGATGTGGTCTGCGTCAAGACACCCCACATTAAAAGACAATAGAAAGAAGTGGTTGGTTGTTTAGTGATGTTCTTGGTGAACGTGTCTTTTAGCAGAAGAGAAAAGAGGTTCGGGACGAGGATGAAGGCGAGGTCTCAAACGCAGCTTCAGACCCAGGAAGTGGTAAAAGGAAGAGGTGATTTTTTTGTTTGTTTTTGAAGCCTGAAAAACATTGTTTACATTTCTGTATCATGTTACAAACGGTACGTTCCATCCAGCGCTTTTGCATTCCCACTCTTTGTGTGTTCTGGTTCTTCAAGTCATAAGAAGAATACCAAGAAGAACCGAATGAAGGCGCTGTATGCAGCTGTGACTGACACGAGGGAACCTGGCACAGGACGACGCCTCTGTGACCTCTTTATGGTGAAGCCCTCGAAGAAAGAGTATCCAGACTACTACAAAATCATCCAGGAACCCATGGACCTGCGGACCATCGAGCACAACATCCGCACCGAGCGCTATAACAACGAGGACGCGCTTATGAACGACATGAAGCTGATGTTTCGCAACGCCCGCCATTATAACGAGGAGGGCTCTCAGGTGGGCGTCCTGACTGTAACAGAATGCCGGGTGGAAATTTACTTGACCTCATGTTGTTTCAAACCTGTGTGATTTCAATTTGTGGAAGTTTAGCAGAATCTCAGAGCCCCTCTTTGTCTACGGTGTAAGCGAGCGGAGCTCCCCTTAAAATTTTAAAGGCTCTTTATTTTTACTTGCAGGTTTACAATGACGCAAACGTTTTGGAGAAGATTGTGAAAGAAAAACAGAAGGAGCTCGGCCCCGCTCCTGAGGAGGATGATGTGGGTTCTCCGAAACTCAAGCTTCGTATGTTCCCCTGCTTATTGAGAACAGGCCGTTTCAATGCAAAAACATAACGTAACTTCAGTTTGTTCAAATGTATCTCAAATGTATTTTTCATAAAAACAATTTATTTTCTAGGGCGTAGTGGACTTGCAACGTCCCCTAAAAAGGCACGTGTCCAGACCACACCACTTCAGCAAAAGCTCACAGATATCTATGAAGCCGTGCGCAACTTTACGGACAACCGCGGCCGACGGCTCAGTACCGTTTTTCTGCGTCTGCCGTCGCGCTCCGAGCTGCCCGATTATTACGCCGCCATAAAGCGCCCCATCGACATGGAGCGGATACGCAGCTACATGGTACAGGGTCGCTACCAAGACATCGACTCGCTGGCGGAAGATTTCATCCTTATGTTTAACAACGCATGCACCTACAATGAGCCTGAGTCTCTCATATACCGCGATGCTCTGTTGCTCCATCGTGCTTTTCTGGATGCCCGTCGACGCATTGAGGATGAAGAGGAAGGTGACGAAACCGCGCCGGGCGGCGTGTCGGTCGGCCCTCTGGTGCGCGAGCTCATTCGGAATCTTTTCGTTTCGATGATGGGGCACCAGGACGACGAGGGGCGGTGCTACAGTGACTCCCTGGCAGAGGTACCGGCCGTGGACCCCGGTAACCCTGAAGACCCGCCCCTTAATTTAGAGATTATTCGCAATAACGTAGATCACGGGCGTTATCGGAGACTGGATGTGTTCCAGGAGCATGTGTTTGAGGTGCTGGAGAAAGCTAGACGCCTCAACAGGTAAGCATTGAAGTATGACATCATTCTGTCATTGTTTATTCAATTAAGAAATATGGTCATATGGTTTTTTGAGTAAATGACATCAAAATCTTCGTTTTCGAGCGAAAATGTCAGGTGGTCAGTCACAGCTGCTGTGCGTTTTTAGGACTGATTCCGAGATCTTTGAGGATTCAGTGGAGCTTCAGCAGTTCTTCGTGAAGATCCGTGATGAGCTGTGCAAGAACGGCGAGATCTTGCTCACCCCGGCGCTGAGCTACACCTCCAAACATCTGCATGGTGACGTGGAGCAAGAGAGGAGAGAGAAACTGCCTCAGGAAATAGAGGAAGACCAACTGAAACGAGAGGAAGACAAGAAAGGTCTGTTCTCCATGTGTTTCTCTGGTGCTTTTGTGACACTTTGGAAGCTTGTGAACTTGTGAAGACATTCATCACAACTTACTGATAAAATTAACGATGAATCTACATTTTAGTGACTGTATTAGATGTCACAGCCAGAGATTGCTTACAGTCGTTGCATACCACTCGCATAAATAACAGCACAAGCATTTTCTAATAGCCAGTTTCAATCTGATCAATCTTTTATATCTGTAAAGTAATTTGTTCTAATTTTGCACATATAACAATTAATAATTTATGTACCAATCTATTATTGTGGAATAATGTCATTCGTGTATGTACTGAGGTGTAGTTTGCTGTTGTGATTAAAAGCTCTTCCAGAAGACGACAAGATAGGGGGACCTGCAGGCAGCCAGTGGTCATCTGGTTCTCAGAGCGCATACAGTCAGGACTGCAGCTTTGAGAACAACACCTACAGCGTGGGAGACTGTGTGTATGTGCAGCCTGCCGAAGCCAATCTGCAGCCTCACATCGTCTGCATTGAGAAACTCTGGAAGGATGAAGCCGGTGCGCAACATCCTCATTGTCTTTGTTGTTGTGAATTCTTTATAAACACCATTCCGAATTTCTTTGTTTTGGAATGTTTTGTCGTGATAATTTAAATATAAAATAAGTAAAGGTGCCATTTTACATCATAATTAACTCATTAACTTCATTTGTTACCAAATGAAATCGTTCTCGAGTCCATCCAGTGGCTGTGATTACCTTCCCCTAGTCGCTCATCTAAACTCAAACACAGTAATATGTTGAACCTGTTATGCAGTTCTGTAACCTTTCCATCTTCAGTGCTGATTGGTTGGTTGTTTCCGCAGGCGATCAGTGGCTGTATGGCGGCTGGTTTTATCGTCCAGGGGAGACGTTCCATCTGGCCACACGCAAGTTCCTGGAGAAAGAAGTGTTTAAGAGCGACTACTACAACCGCATGCCGTTCAGCAAGATCATGGGCAAATGTGTGGTGCTGTTTGTAAAGGTGAGTAATGCGAGTCACTGTGGCAACTGGAATGTTGTAGGTAGAATAATAACAATAAACCAATCATAAAGCAATAATCCACAACAGGCTGTGCATTACAGTAACTTTAAGCCATTTTCTAGGCAAGATGCAAGTATATTGGCTGATTAACAACAACTTAAAATGGGCTTTTCCAGTCACATTGCTGTGTCAGAATTAAATGGTCTTATATTCTCTTATGTTCTAAATCTTCAGTGCATATCTTAAGAATTGTGAGTGCATATCTTCAAAGTCTTACTAGAATGTGCCGTTCTTGTTTTAGGACTATTTTAAATTGCAACCAGAAGGCTTCAAAGCAGAAGATGTCTACGTCTGTGAGTCTCGGTACACTGCCAGAACCAAAACCTTTAAGAAGATCAAGGTATGGTCCATGCCGACAAGCTCTGTGAAACTCGTCCCTCGAGAGGTTCCGTTGCCTGTGGTCAGAGTGGCCTCCATGTTCGTCAGCGCTGCGAAACGTGACCAGGACAAAATGGCTGACCTTCCTGATGGAGATGGGAGTGGTTTCATTGAGAAGGTAAGAAGGAAATAAGACTGACTGGTTTGTTTTGGACGCCTCCTCTTTCACACGTTGGTTTCACACAGAACGTTTTCTCACACAGGAGCGAGAAGATGTTCAAGTCGAAGTGGCCAATGGGGAGCTGGGCTGTCAGTACTACGAACAGCTTTGCTACAATGATATGTGGCTCAAAGTGGG
>JAZGTI010017648.1:0-12080 GCA_036877585.1 Botia kubotai | reverse complement strand
ATTCTCGGTTTTGCGCGTGTTAAAGCAAATTTTGCACGTCGACCTTTTAACCTGTAATTCATGTCCAGATGTGTTTATGTTGATGGAACTTTTATCGAATCCTCGTAAGGCGGCTTCGCTGTGTCCTGTCTGTTGATGGGGTCATGTGACCTGGCAACAGGTACAACATGAGCCCCGAAGCCCTGTCTCACAGAGGCTATGACTCCAAATCAGACATCTGGTAGGAAAACTACTGCCTTTATCATCTCTGTTTGAGATTGTTTCACAGTTTTCTAAGAATTTTTATTGTACAGCTAATATGTTTGTATATACACTGCTAGTTAAAATTTGGACACACTTGGCTCGTGTATTTCTTATTAATCTAAAAACCTTTTAACCTGAATGTTTACATGCTAGAAATGAGTCATCTATGTAAAGTGTGGTTACTAAACGCTAGAATGGAAGTTTTATTTTGTTAAAATGAAAAACGTTACTACATAAATTCATAGTTTTGATGACTATTATTAGTCTAAAATCTGTAAAGTAAATATATTAAATACAATATAAATATTACAGAATGGGTGTGTAAGTCCAAACGTTTGACTAGCATAAAAAAAATCAGTTTTTAACTACAAGAAACATCTCACCAAACTTCTTTTCGGGTTATTTCCTCCTTGAATCACGACTTGTAATCTTCATAAACAGTTTGTCATTACGTGTAATGCAGAAGCACAAGTAATGAAGTATTACGTTTGATTGCTGTCAAATTGTAGTCTTTGAAAATTTGTGAGCTCCGGCAAGCCATAAAATTTAGAAATCAAAACCTAAAAAAAAAATGACAGAAAGATGCAATCAGACACAACCGAAGACAGTTGTGAAAAGGCAAGTATAATTAAAGTGGATTCTGATATCTTTGCCTGGTTATTGAGCAGTCGGGATCTGTGTGTGTGTGTGTGGTTTGTCAGGCTTGTCACCAAAACCTTAGAGACATCCTCATTTGTAAAAATGCTATAAAAAGCAGTACATAAATACATACAGTTTTCTTAAATTGTAAAAATTCAGAAAGTTTCTGTTAGAGTGTGGGTTAGGATTAGGTTATATTGTTTATAACTAGCTGTGTATAAAACAATAGAAGTCTATGGAATGTCCCCATTAAGATAAATAAGTAAACGTGTGTGTGTGTGTGTGTGTGTGTGTGTGTGTGTGTTTGTGTGTGTGTGTGTTTGTGTGTGTGTGTGGTAAGGGTGGGTGGGATATGAATTCATGACATGAAACAATCCTGAGAAAGCAGCAAGACAGAGAATAGCCCTCCAGATCCTCAATTCACAGGCTTTAACACCATCCAGACTCCTCTCTCCTCCCCATTATCATTACAGTGTGTGCTGAGAGAGAGAGGGAGAGAGGGGGGGGGGGGGTGGTAAGGAAAAGAACAAAAAGAAAATCCACTGAAAAACGGAGAAATAACAGAATATTAGTAAAGCAGGCAAACTGAAGGAGAAAACGGCCAGGAAAACAATATTATCGGCTGAAGTGAAGAGAAAGAAAACAATCACATTTATGAGACGGCCGCAGACACTAGCTGCTAATTTAACAGCTGTGCAAGTCCTCATACTTCACTGTGTGTGTTTGTGACATGAGAGCTGAGGGTTTCGGTCCGGACTAATTCAGTCTGTTGGGATTTAGACTCTTCGCTCCACATTCTAGAGCGTGTGAGAACACAGACAGAAGTTCAGCTAGTGAAGGGAAGGTCACTGTGCTGTTTAAAATAGAGGGAAGTCAGAGGCTAGCTTAAATTGTACCTCTGTTTTTTAATAAGTGTTAGGAGCTAGCTAGAGATGTGTGTTTATCGGTTTTGCATGACTGGCCTCAACTATTTAAACACAATCGATTTATACGGTTCGGCTTTTTCTCTTTGCTTGTTGTTCCAGCAGACTGAAGTTTAATAACGCTCTTAAATGGAGTTCCCAAACTTTATTACTCAAGTGTGTGTATAGCTCAATGTTCTAAAAAATATAAATAACAATCATAAATACAAATATTTAATGATTCATAGTAAGATCCCACCAGCATTTTTAAAGCTGAATTCTGTAACTTCTTAATGAACAACAAACATTGACAATAAACAAAAAACTGTTATTGAGCAAGTACATGACAGATGTGCTCAAAATGGTCCCCTTTACCCCGATAATTTATAATTTGAGCAGTTGTGTCAGATATTCTAGGAAATGTCAGTTTGACTTTATTTGACTTCAACATTCGTAACGAAAAGTACGTAACCTGCAGTTTTATGTTCCAAACAGAGATGGTGAAGAGGTGAAAATTGCAGATTGCAGCTTTAATACATTTTTATATTATCTTTTTCATGCTTGCTAAGGCATGTATGTTTATATAGCTTAGATTTAAACAAATCCCTACTAATTCTAAGTATTAAACTATGGTACATAACTCTGATAGACATAAATCTGTGGCTTTTTGATTCATCCTGTTTTGAAGCACATTATACAAAACCCAAGCATGTTTAGATGCTTTCAGCTAGAGTTATTATCATTTCATGAGGTCCTGAACTGAATTCTCTCTCTCTCTTTCTCTCTCCAGTATGTTAGAAAAGGATTCTTCACGCAGGATCTCGGCCTAAAGGCTCTGAAAAACAGGTTTATAGAAGAGAGCTTGCAGGTGAGGAGATCGTCTGAATAGGAGGAAATCCGGCCAGCTGTTCTGGGTATCTGCTTTAAAGGTTAATAAGATGGACTACAATGCATCAGGAAAACTTTGATTGCCGGCCAAGCAATAGGTCTCTAAAAGTCTGTTATGCATACTCATCACATCATCGATTCTGCATCACATTCATCTCACACTGTGCATAACCTTTCCAGATTGTGCTGTTGAAATGTCAGTGATTGGCATTGTCGCCACTCGACGAGTGTATTGATTGTAGCATGCCGTCGTTGGACTCTGGAACTATGGTAACCAGTTTAACTATAGTAGCCGTGTTTTTATGGTGTAAACTGTAATAAAACTCTATACTGAATTTTTGTAAGGCCAGACAGGACTACACCCTTAAAACAAGGTTCTTAAAAGGTTCCTCTAAGAACCGTTCAGTCCTAAGGTTCCTTATAGGAATCATTTCGTTCTTATCGTTATATAGTCTAAAGAACCTTTTTCCACTTCAAAGATCCTTTTGTGAAACAGAAAAGTTCTACAGATGTGAAAGGTTCTTTATGGAACCATACAGCCAAAAGATTCTTCTACGATATTGTGACGCACCTTTGATAACAGTGTAGTTTAAAATTGTTCCACAGGCATTGTGATTTCCATCCTGTCTGTATTTTTCTCACACAACCTTGGTTGAAATTATAGAGCGTATTACCTGCTGTTTCTCAGCTAACTCTGAGCCCCCCGAGAAATCAAATCCTCTCTGGATAGGAATGTTTGTTATTGCGGTATGTTTATTTTATCACAACACCTGTCATTTGTTTTGACCTTTTTTGAATACCGTAACTGAAGCCAAATTTCTCATATCGCTGCCTGGCGTACCTTCATTATGGATCTAGACCTTTATCTGAACTTTCTGGATAAAATAACAGTTGGTGGTTTAAGTACTGCTCGCATCCCATCCAATGGAAAAAAAACAGTCCAATTACAGACAGCTCAGAAAGTGATCTAAACTTAATTCCTTCTGTTTCTCAATGAATTGCAGAATGTTAATAATTATAGCACAAAAGTCTTATTTATTTGAATGTGTTTTGTGATGCCCGCTTCCAGAGCACATGACCCTACATAATGCCCGCTTCTAGAGCACATGACCCTACATAATGCCCGCTTCTAGAGCACATGACCCTACATAACACCCGCTTCTAGAGCACATGACCCTACATAACACCCGCTTCTAGAGCACCGGACCCTATATAACGCCTGCTTCTAGAGCACATGACCCTACATAACACCCGCTTCTAGAGCACCGGACCCTATATAACACCCACTTCCAGAGCACATGACCCTACATAACGCCCGCTTCTAGAGCACCGGACCCTATATAACACCTGCTTCTAGAGCACATGACCCTACATAACACCCTCTTCTAGAGCACCGGACCCTATATAACGCCTGCTTCTAGAGCACATGACCCTACACGACACCTGCTTCTAGAGCGCCGGACCCTATATAACACCCACTTCCAGAGCACATGACCCTACACGACACCTGCTTCTAGAGCGCCGGACCCTGTATAACACCCACTTCCAGAGCACATGACCCTACATAACACCTGCTTCTAGAGCGCCGGACCCTGTATAATGCCCGTTTCTAGAGCACATGACCCTACATAACGCCCGCTTCAAGAGCACATGCAACTCAGACATTGTGTAGAAAATGATTTTGTCTAAATACTTCTATTGACTGCTTGTCATGTGCTTCTTACAGTTGTATGTCCATGCTGGTAGTCAATATTGTTTTCATCCCATAAAGTGTTATGAAACCATCCCACTATTACAACATCATTTCTCTGTATGAGCATCTTTATATTAGAGATGTTTATCATGGTGTGGGCTTGTTATGACTTTCACCATTCATTTTTGTTGTGTTTTTAAAGCCTTTGTTTAATGTGCCTCTGATACAGTTTTTGCAGTTAAAGCACCCTTTCATCACCTGTAGTTATATTGGTTTGTTTACATGGAGGCGCTCTGTAATTTGCACTGCGTTTGGAATCTTGCGATCTCCTGAACCACGTTTCCTGGTGGGATGTAGCTTCTCCTGGCTATTACACCATCACCATTCCAGAAACATGTAATCAGGGAGGGAGGGGGCATCCAAACACAATGCCCTCTGATGGCTTTTCTCTCTACTGTTGTTGTGTACAGTTTCCATGACTTGCTTCTGCCTCTGTGATATTGTAAACAGGCTCATGTCAACGTTCCTTGAGCCCCGTGTGGTGATGCTGGCCCTAGCTGACGATTTTAGGTTGTAAGAATGTTTCCCTAACATTTCCAAGTAACAAAAGTGTTAAAAATGTTATTTTGAAAGTTCTAGGAACGTTCAAAATGTCTGTGTTTTGTTTGATGTTGTATTAACATCATTGTTTGCCTATAAGAACGTTGTTCAAACTGTTATAATTCCGTAACGTTTTTAAAACATTCCATTAACAATTTAAGAATAACGCTTTTATATATGATATATGAAATGCAACGTTAGAAACGTTCTACTACTGTTTTTGATTATCTTGAGGGAACTTTTAGAGAATATTAGCCAGCATTCTGAGAACGTTCCCCAGTAGCTGTGGTTTCTGATGCTGTACCAGTGCAGATAGGAAAGTTCTGTAATGGGCAGATGTATGGGAAAGAGCTGGACGTGTCTTAAATCATAATGAATGGGCAGCATTGTAGTCCATTCACATCCCTATTGATTTCCAGTATGTAACAGAAGCTGTGAGAAATCTTGTCTGTAAATATGCACTGCTGGTCATTGAACAGGATAATGGCCACTGTATTTCTGTCTGTTTATCTGTGCTCTCAACAAATGTTGAGAAAGTGTTGAAGTGAAACATGTTATATCATTCCATTATTGCATTAAATAATTTGCTAATAATAAAACATATTTATCGTTATACATTATTTTACATTTACATCTGTCTGCTTACAGAACCAAATTGTCTGCTAAATCGAAGTAGGTTTTGCTCAGCAAGAACAAAAATAAGAGCAAACATTGCTCACCGCTGTTCTGCTTTTGTTTCCACTGATCCACAGAATGTCTAAATGTCTTAAAAATGTCTTAAAGCCTCTGAAAACTGCATTAATAATTTTCTGGACTCTTCTGTGTTTTTCTCACCTCATGAAACACAAATTCTCCAGTCTGACACTGCAAGACAGGTCGTTGAGCAGAGAGACACATCACGATCCAGAGAGCGCTGTACTGTAAGTACAGTAGATCTGGAGCCGCTGATGGCTCAGAGAGATAGTTACAGCCAGACCGCCGCTCACGAGAGTCACGTGACACTCTGGGGACCTCTGAGAACACGATTGTTTTTGTGTTTCCCTCCTCTTTTCACACCTGCTCGCTGGGAAACCTTAAAATACGCAGCTGTGTTACTGCATACGCAGTGTTTGGAATATGTTAATCAAGTGACAGTTTATAAGTAGACTTTCATTAATTCAGTCATCAGTTTCCACACTAATGAAAGATTTCATCACTCAGTCAGAGCTGGTCATGACCTGGTGAAAAACTGTGCAATGTTAAGGCACACAGCAAGATCACCTCTCGCAACCTGTAATATTTCCTGTTTAGTTTTTCCTCTTTGAGTTTATTTGCTTGAGACTTTATTTATTTGACCTGGATTGGAACTGAGTGTTTAATTAGCTGATGCAGAAATTCTTGGTATACAAACACTGCTCAGAAAGATTATTCTCATCAGTAATCTCATGATGCTATTTGATGCTAACTATAGGTCTCAAAAAGGGTAGATGTGCATAAAAGTATACTATATATATATATATATATATATATATGTGTGTGTTTGTGTGTGTGGGGGGGGGTGTATATATATATATATATATATGTGTGTGTGTGTGTATATAGTCACTAATGCAAAGTTTACAACATCAGTGCTGATCACGTAAAGATGCTTTTAAAGCAATGTGTTAATCATGCTGGTAACCTTCAGTCCTTCAACCCAGCAGACAGAAGGAAGTTCATCTACAGACACTGAGAACACATGAGGGGCTCCAGAAACGTCACACAGCAGATGAAAAGCAAAGAAAGTGAAGTGAGTGACGTTCAGAACATTGACCGTGTCACACTGAACCGCTCCACAATACTCCACAGTAAAGGTAGCATGAGTGCGCTGGCTTTTAACTTCACTCCTGGTGAAAAGATTTTGGGCAGCTTTGATTCTTCTCATAATACTGTACGCTGTGATGAATGAGTTTGAGTGAATGGAGACTGAATCAGATTTGTGCACTGAATCAGCCCGTTTTTTAAAAAAGATTGGAATCAAAAGAGCTGTTTCTTTAAGAACTGGACAACACTGTTTCTCTTACGAGCTCTTATGACCTCAACCAGGATTTGGAATCATTCAATTTGATGAATAAGAAAAAAATTATTCAGTTTGAATCTGTCCATCATACAAAGCTACAGTCCTGTGAACTAGTTTTGTAATGCTTTTATGTGCTTGTGTGTACTTGTTGAAACTTGTACATATAAAACGTTATAGTATATACTGTAAATACAGTACATACAGTATACAGAGTACATACTGTTAGCTGTTTATGAGAATACAGGTCTTGTCTCATTATAGGCAAAATGTGGAGGAAAATGATCAGAAAAAACAACTTTGTGTGCAACATTATAAATGCAAACATTTCCAGAAAGTAAGTGTGGATGTTTTAAAGGTATATTGATAGTATTTTATTGTTATTTACCCAAAAACTATACATACTCATAGTGCATAATTGAGAGTAACTTATGTGCAATAACTTGTGTGCAGTATCTGTTATTCTTGTTAGTCATTCTCACTGAAAGTTTTTATATAAATGATAGAAATAAGATAATACCATAAGCTTTCTCAGCCCCTGTGCAACTGTTTAAGTAATCTTCTTGTCTTTGTTCTTGCATCTGCATTCTAATTCAATACATCTACATTAAAAAAACTGAGAACGGAGGATCCAGTTAATCAGAGTCGAACAATTCAGAGTGAGTCACCAAATGAAAACTGTGAGCATGTTCGAAATCTTTCAGAGCTTCGTGATAAGATGAACATGATGAGCACAGATGTTGTGAAAAATGGGGTTGGACTGCTTTTGCCAAGGTTATGAAGCCCTAACTGCTGTGCCAAAGGTTTGCAGTGTGAATTACTAACTCAGGGTTAAAATATGAACAGTGTGAAAACCACATAAACCCAGGATTAAAAATGACCTTGGGCTAATCTTAAATGTAAGGTCCTTCAGAGATTCACCGAAGTTATTTGTTGTTTATTATTAGTAAGTTATTATGAGATTAAACTATAAATCACCCATCYCGAGGGAACATGCAATAAAAAGGAAAAAGAAGTTTTTTCTCCACACATTGTGTAATTAAACTTTCAGCGTGTGGATTAATTAAAACGACATGAAACCAAGCTTCCCTCATGCTTTTTATTCTTGCTTTTTGAAGTCTGAAGTGAATGGTGTGTCTGATGAAATCCTATCCTATCTCTTCCAAATCAGAAAGTTTAACTTTCCCACAGAAATGACTTTCTCTCCGACATCGTACATCGTTAAAATTCATTGTGTGCGTGGCGCTCCAACGCCTCTTTCTCCATGGTTTAACAAACAACTGATCCCAGAACAGAGCGAGGTACCATGAGTATTGCACTTCACACACACACACACACAGGCACATTTAGAATAAAGTGAAAAACAGCATTGCATTTAAATTTAAAATTCAAATGATTCCAGGAAGTTTTAATGATGTCCCACCACACAGATTTATCTGAGGCGCTGTTGCTCAGCTTAGTTTTATCTTCTTTATTCTTTAATTCTTAAACTATGTTTAGTTTATCAGACGTCTGTACGGAGGCTAATATGCTAATCAGGAATACGGCCTAATATGATGTCAGTTGTTGTCACTTCTTAGGAATATATGCAGCACTTCTGTATATGGGACTAAATTTTGCTCCTTACCACATTTTTGCTCCTTACTTTAAGTATGTAATTGGTTTATTGTTTGTGTAGAGAACAAACAGCAGATTTGAGCTGTTTGAGGCTTTACAGCTAACAATTTCAAGTTGTAAGCCAGTTTCCGTAATGTTTCCATTAAGTAACAAAAACATTAAAAAATGTTGTTTCGAATGTTCTGGGAACGTTCTGTCCAGTTTTTCAGATGTTGTATTAATGTTATTGCTTGGTTGTAAGAACATCATTTACTTAAACTTTTAAACAGCAATTTGTTTCGCAGACACCTGACTAATACACTAAATGTAAATGTTAATGTAAAATAACTTGTTAAATGTTGTTAAAATGTTGCACTAACAACTTAGGAATGATGTTTTTGATATGATATATAACATTAAGAAAACATTCTACTAATGCTACTGCAAGAACTTTTTAATAACTTTAAGAGAACCTTTAAAGAATTGTATCCAGCGCTCTGAGAACGTTCCATGCTGGGCTTACAAGCAGCATCTGATCAGGGCCACCTGTTGGTGGTTGACAATGACTCATTCTCGTACCATCGTCATTATCATCAGAGATGTTATGGCCAAAACGCCTCCTTAATCTGTTTACTCAGGTTTTGTCATCGTGGTGATAAATGTCATAGATGTGTTTAGAGGAGGTCCCGAGAGGTGATCTGTCACTTCCTGCATCACATTTTACATTCCTCTGGAAATGAGATGTTTTAAATGAGTGTGGAGCCACAGCTGTGCTCTGAGATGCCTCTGAATCTGTACAGTGTGATTTATCCCCACACGCCTGCGGTGCGACCGGGGGAATCTGAATTATCTGTTATAAAACATTGTATTATAGGAGAGTGTAAAAGAAAACAGTAAAGCAAGGGTGATCGTACTAATCTACATCCTGGAACCGTGAAATTAAAGATGATATAAAAACATACATGCTACGTCTGGAGAATAATTGAATCAAATCTATTCTCCTTAAATTGAGCTGATGTGTTTATTATGTAGTTGCCATGTTTTTCTTTAAATGATCTCGAATTCTTATTACGAAAACAACAGATGAATAATGCATAAATAACGCTTGGAAAAGAATAATTCTGTTTACCGAAAGCCTCCCAATAGAAACACTGTGCTGGTTATCATAACTACATCATAAATCGAGTGATCGTCTGGATCATTATTTGTTCAGGCATCATTAGTCTACGCCTCCGGTCTTTGGGTTTGTAGTTTAATTTTGCGTGTTATTTTAGGACCAGAACAGCTATTCTTGTTGATCTTGTGGATTTGCTGCAGTAAATAAATATACTGTTTGATTCTGCTCGTGTTTCCAGTTGATGTGTAATGACTACACCAGAGACGTCTGTGGTTTGGCAGGATGCTGTTCAAATGAATAATCTCTGACAATAAGCGCTTTACATGCAAAGCGTGTCTACTTCATTGTCTCCTGCCTCGCTTTAACGGACTCTCTTTAATTCCTCTGTGTAAATCTACTGTTAGTATTAATAATTAATACTGCAGATAGAGTATAATGAAGTATTGAATCACAACAGACAATGGTTAACAAACGTTATGTCCTCACACTGATGATTATGGGTTACAGTAATTTTACTGCAGTTAACGTGTTAACCTACCCATTCACAATGGTATAATAACTATTACAGAAGGTATTAAGTGACTTATTGTTTTTTTTATTGTAATAAAGATAAAATATGATAAAAGACACAAACGTTTATTACAAAATGCTATTTATTACAGACAGTAACTGTCAATTGTCATGTACTGTTTTTGTTCATGTTTAACCAAAACAGATTGCAGCTTCAAACATAAACTGACCAATGAACGGGCTTTTTTGGCAATAAATTGATTTACTAAAAAGGGAGATTATAATTAATCCAGAAATGGTGTCAGGCACAAAACAATCATTTTCTGGGGCACTGTGCTTAGAAACCTTGACCTGAAGCTACGGCATCCTATTAACAGAGCGAAAATGTGTACGCTAACGAATGACCAACAGCTAATGGTTGTTTGAATGCACAGTCTGACGTATCATTAACATTGCTAATTGGAATCAATGAAGTCAGGAAATTAAGGAGTGATTTAAAAAATGCTGACTGTCATGAATAGTGCTTTCCATTTATCTCCATTAAAACTGTCTGTTTAAGAGCAAAACACAATTTTACCTAAGAGCAAGTTCCCAAGGGAATCCCACACCCAGCTATCAAAAACATTTTCAGTGTTGTCTGGAAGTTCTCTCAAAGTTATCAAGAAACGTTCTTGCAGTAATGTTAGTACAACTTTTTTAACATAACATTATACATCAAATATTTTATGCTCAAGTTGTTAGTGGAATGTTTTAAAAATGTTACAAAAGAATAACATTCTCATAACCAAGCACTAACTTTAATACAACGTCTAAAACAATTTGACATTTTGAACTTTCCTAGAACATTCAAAATAACATCTATAACATTTTTATTACTCAGTGAAAAACATAAGGGGAAAATTCTTACAACCTAAAATTGTTAGCTGGGACAGTCCGTTACTAAGATTGTGATTGGCTAGGATTGTTTAAAGGAGGGGTCCAGTGATAGGCTGTTATTTTAGTTTGTGGAGAGAGTTTTTGATCATTTCCACGGCCAAACATTTGGCCCTTGTGAAATGCTTTAATAGTCTTTGAGTACAGCAAAACCATGACAAACAGATCCATACAGGATTATGTGGTAAGTCTGGTGTGCTGTAAATCCTGCTTTTGGGCCTTTTCTGTGGTCGCTGTCTAAGACTGTCTGTCCAGAATATCCCCAGGCTCGCCTCAAAACGCTTCTAATTTGTGTTATGGACATGTGAAGGAATACAAAGAACAAATGTACAAAATACTTAGCAAAGAGAAACTAAACGTTCCTTAAAATGTATTTAAATGACAGAGGCTGGATCTATTTTCTTCATAACAGACACGTGAGCCAATGAGGCAGGACCGATGTCTGAACACATGATGGTGTAAAATAAAGCACAGAAGCCCCTCGTCATAATGATTCAGGAATATTCCGCTCGGCTCTTTGTCGGGTCTAATCCTCTTTACAAGAGGAAACGGGGCTGTTCGTTTCGTGTTGTAAATGTTGTTTCATGGCTGATTTGTTGTATCTTTTCTTTAATTCTAAATTAAAATGAGGCATTCCTAACTCAGATTTTGGGGTCTTGTAAGGTGCCAGTCCTTGGAATGCAGATACGAGATGTTCTTGCAGTACGGTTCCCTTTCCCGCTGTGCCGGAGAGAACACAGAACTCAGGTGAAGAGATCTAAAGAATAGAATTAAACTGCAGAGGCAGTGAATAGTGGATCCCACAGAGTGCAGTACAGTCTAACACTCTGTTTTTTATCTCTCCTGCCATCTTTGAGTCTCCAGCTGTAGTGGACCAGTCCCTGGCAGCTGTCTAATAGAATCAGAGGCATGAAACTGTGTAAT
>JAZGTI010017647.1:0-12081 GCA_036877585.1 Botia kubotai | reverse complement strand
TTTTTCTGTAGTATCGATTTTGACACATGACCGTGAGGGAATTTCAACTCTGGAATGACTCGGCTGATTTTGTGATACTTTAACTAAAGTACAGCACGTCACTCTTGGCCAGAGATCAATCAGACAAACGCATTCTTTCTAAGAGGGAAACTTTTGAAAAGGATATTTGAATATTTGCATACAGGTTATTTCACCGCCAGTATAGCAGAGAAACAAAGTGTTGCATAATTACACCCTCCAGGCAATCCAGTCAGGAAGATTCCATGAATGTAACCATTGCCTGGGCTGGCAGGGGTTCCGGAGATGACAGAGTACCTGAGGGGGAGTTGCGGAGGAATAACTCGAAACCGAGCAGTGCTGGGGATGAGATGGTGCAGTGTGGTGGGGGTAAACGAGTCTAGGCCTGCTCAGTGTTATCTATCTGATTCCTGATTGGAGAAAACCTATGTGAGCCAGTCCACTATGAAGAGGGGGAAAATTCGGAGTTCCTTATAAAGAAACTAATCTCGAATAGCTTTGGAAAACAACACTGAAAACATGCGGAAACAATAACTCAAAACGAACCAGATTTTAACATTTGTTAAGAAAATGTTAAATGAAATAAAGTGGTGTTATTATAAAATCTGACTGATAAAAATACTTGCAAATGATCAGAAGAAAAGCAGAAATAAACAGTTCTAGTAGCATCAATACCATGTTCAGTTATCCTCGAGGTTCTCGAGCCACTAAAGCGCTGTACATTTCTGGAGTGCAGCCACGAGTCAGCTATAAAAAGAAACAGTTAGTAGAGGAGTTTGACTCATACCCTTCTGTACTGCAGTACAAGAGAGAAAACTGTGAACTGAACATATTGTATATACTTCCATCTCAGGCCAGATTTGAGTTACAACCCGTTTAGTGATATGAGCATGTGACTGATACTAACAAAGTGTTGGACTCTATCACCTATACATGGTTTCTGTTGCTTAAGATTAGCTGAAAACTTGATGAGGAAGAAGTGAACGAGTCAACCAGAGGTCACACCTAGGAACGGATTATTATTTACTTCCTCATTACTACTAAAATTCATTATTTGCATCGAACCCCCATCAAAATAAAATAACCGGGGTTAAATGTCTGGCAAGGATTAAATGGGGCAGAATTATGACCAGTAACTCTCTAGTTCCTAGAAATGACCTCGCAACCTTTAGCAACAGAAGCCCATGGAAATACCCATTAGCCTTTTGCTACCCTAAACCAGCAGATCGCGTTAACAGGCCTGTATTAAAACCACCTGCATGTGAACTGTATCCTTTGTGTTAGCAACACTGAGCTTTATGCACAAGTCCACCAAGCCGTGTCAATCCAACAGCTATAAAACCTACAATGCCACCACATTCACTATCCCTCTCAATACACAATAGATCTCCGTCCAAATTCTTAACCGTCATCGAATATACACAATGGCCGTCAAGATAATTTTACAGCATTTATTCACCACGAAACAAAACCAAAAGAGCTTTCATAACCGTTAAGAAACCACGGTTAAGAACCACTTCATAACCGTGCAACGTGTATATACTGCCGATGTAAAGAAAACAAATTGAAGAAAAGTTTGCCGGAAGCCATAGTTAGTCTCAGTTATTACATCAGAGTAAATTCAGTTAGTGCAGTTAGTTATTTAACACCGAAGTATGTATGCAAGTATGATTTTAAAAACACCAGCGTCAGCAAACACGACAGATTTCAAACGAGAAAAATGCCACAGGCAACAGCGTTTACACTATTTGTACAAAACAAATCATACAAACGACTTATTGTATTTTAAAATGGGATATCAGAAAGTATTTTTAGCATCAAAAAACGACACACTTCATCTTTAAAAAACATCCCCATTAGAGATGACATTAAAGGATCAGTGAAAACTACTATTTACTTAATTCTCAAGTCACAAATCTTTAATTACAGCGACAGACGCTTCCCTCGAGAGATAAAGAAGAATCTTAGCAGCGAGTGTGTGCGTGTGTGTAAAGTGTGTGACATTTAAAGAAAGAAAGCTGACTAATCCTAATCCAGCACAAGACTTTCTCCTCAGAGTCAGAGAGGTTCATGGGATAGCGGGGCAGCCCACAGAGGTAAAGATAACTCAACAGGAATATTACAGCCCTGATTAGCTCACCTTCCATGCGGCAAGCTCTGCTAGAAGCCCACTGTCCCTACTAAGGTCCTGGGGCTGAGAATATCTGTGCAGTTATGATGAACCTAATGGCTTCATCTGAGTATGAGAAGATATTTAGTTCATAAAATGTTGAAGTACAAGACAGGCGCATGAACCAGTGAGCTGCTTGCATGATGATGCATGGTTCATGCAAGCAGCTTGCTGCAGTGCTAAGCCAAAGCCCTGCAGTGACCAGCTTTAAAGGTGCAGGTAACATTGAGGGGTGCTTTCCTGGCAGAACACCTGCTCTCCTGATGATTACGCCAAATTACATTACTCGCTGTAGGTTTATGGGTCTCCAGGTTCTCTTTAAAATCAGAAAGAAAATTAAGAAAATCACATGATCTCCTTAAGAAATCTGCAAAACAACAGGACATACTTGTGTGAGATAAAGAGTTTTTTGTAACTGATAACTATCATTTTGTTTATTTCACATCTTTAAATTGATCAACGAGCAATTCGGATCACTGTCAGACATATTTCCTTGTATAAAAATCAGCAAGAGACAATTACTTGTGTTTTATGTTGCTAGACATCCTTTGGCATATTCTGTGCAGCCAAACAGAGACCTGAGACATGAGCTTCACGCCCTCTGACCATCTCCACTTGAGAGCCACTCCCACAATGGGCCATGACTTTATAGGTCAGGGGTCCTGTTGTGGCCCCTGGTTACCAAGGTTACAGTCTGGTGGAGAAGAACGCTGCTTTAGTTCCCTTTTGTACCTAAATTCGGGCCATCAAGAGGAGAGCAGAGTCTAAAGCATGGACTGCCACCCAAACATTTCACAGCAGTCACAAACACACTGCAGAGTGAGTGAGGCAGGCGCTCTGCGACCACCAAGGCAGATGACAGGAATGGACAGGCTGCACTCCAGCTATGCAAATAGCTTTTTTTATGGTTTGTGGCAACCTATTAAGTGCTGAGAAAACTTTGTTGTGACCTTACGTAAATGGAAGGGTCCTTCTAGGAATGCTTTGCAATCATTTTTCAAACAAGACCGCAGAAATCTTTAACTTAGGAGTTTCATTCAGTATGTGCCCTGAACATTCCTAAGATGATGACATCATTGCCACAACCACCAGAAAGTTATTAAACAATTGGGTTATATTATTTATTTAAAAATGGACTTTTATCATTTCAAGCAGATATATTAAATTAGACTTATCCAAAGTATACTTTTGTTAAATCGTATTTAATTATTTATATCGTATGTTAAATCTACATATAGAGTAAAAGCTATGTTATTTAACGTGTTCTGCTGTTGTCCACTGCAGTTATATAACATGACGCGTTCTTATACTAAATAAATCTCGTTTGTAGTGTAACACACTGAAACACACACGTAAACAAATCTGATGACACGCAGGTAAAATCAATTGACGTTCAGTGATCAGTAAAATATGCATCATCCAATGTCTAAATCTATACAGAAAATATACTAGCTCAAGCACACGAAACTGCAGCAAGTGCAATCGGACTCTTTAAACTCGCATCGGACTCACCATTATTCCCCACGCTCGATCACAGCACAAATAGGACTGAAGTAGAGATCGCAAGACAATTTGTAGACTGTTTAAAAGGAAACAGAGAGATATTCCTCAGCGTTAATGGCGAACTATAGAGACGCAACTGGGATGAAGGCTTTCGGAAGCAGAGCGTATTGTGGCGTGCTGTGATTTCCCTCTCTGAAATTTAAACTGGTCCGCACTGGAGCGGCTGTCGTGGTTTTATCAGAGCGTCAGCGGCGGTGACTCTACAGCGACACCATGTAAAACAATACAGCAAGGTAGTACAACAATGTAATATACAAATATTTTAGCCTTCCTGGTATGTGTAACATATAATGTTCTGACTAATAATAGTCTAGAATAAAACTAGAATAAATTCTGACTGAATAATCAAAGTGCCCAAATGTTCATTTTTCAAGGTTTAAATACATTTCAAATCTCAGACAAGGTTTTGTATTAATAATCATGGTTATTAATATCGCGGTTATTGTCATTACCTTTATGTTGCGACACCACTAGTACAATATAGGAAGTATAGTATTGTATAGTATTTTTCTTCTTGTTCCCTTGTTACTTGATATATAATTTGGTGCGCAATATGAAACCTGGCTGTAATGTGCAAACATCTACATGTAACTTAAGCTCTGACACATCTGGTACTTAGAATTATTCACAGAACTCTTACAACATCAGACTGCTCCATTGTTGAATCAGACACAGATTCATGATCTGACTCCCAGAGCTTTAACGCTGAAAGAATGATAATGACAGCAGACTGTCATTACCGCTCAGACACTGTGATGACGTTAGTCCCTGAGCACACACCTGAGTGCGCACTGCATACTTCCTGCCCGCTGAGGATGGAGGAGGGACGTCCCGATCTTTAGGTCACAGGAAAAGTAAACAACATTAATTTTCAAGAGGACGATAGATTGCAGAGTGAAGTCCATTTGTAATTGGTATGGTACTTCTGGAGAATCTGGAAAGATTTGATGTTTAAAACACTCATCAATGGTTTATTGGGCAGTCTGGTTTGTGTAATGGTCAGTGGTTGTCGTGATAAACATCAACTGTGTTTGTTGGTCGGTCTGTTATTTTTGTTGGTTTAAACGGTACATAGTTGACGCCCTCTGGTGGTTATGTTCAAGCTATGGCACAAAAAACGTTTAAGGGAGGCGGGAAGACGCCTTTACGTTTTAAGAAATGTAGCATCTCATATTTATGGATAATTCATAATATTGTTTTAGTTCGCATGCTGTAGCATGATTCAAGGAGTTTAAATCGACTAACAGAACATAACAACAGAGGCATTCAAGCATTAATATCCTGTGGTTTATTTGTATACATAGAAAATGTAATATAAAGGTATAAGATTTAAAATTCCATACATAAGAAATGTGTAAATATTGTTTGCCATTATTTAAGAAATGTTTCTTCTGAAAGTAGACAAAAACATTGATGGTTATCTTTTCAACATAGTTCTTGTTGCTATACTTATTTTCATTTTTATTGTGTGTTTATATTCTTACATATACAAATGCATTTGCTTTGTTGCTTAATAATTCTTTATTTCCTCCTTGTTCTGTTGTTGACAACTGCTTGACTGAGGTCTACAGAGAAAAATCTTAATATAATAATAGATTATAATATATAATAATAGAGAAATATTCTTGACATTACAGAGCATGTGATGACTATGCATATTTGGCATGTGTAAAGTTTTCACAAACATACTGTGTTGCCTGTGGGACTTCTCTGATGGATTTCTCTCATGGTTTCTTAGGCTTGGTGGTGGTGCGTGCTGGCTTTACTTTAACAGATGTAGATGCAGATCTTGAACCTTCCAGGTTCTGGGCTGTACAGGTGTATGTTCCTTCGTCAACCTCTCGAAACTCATCCACCAGCAGTACCGTCTGAGAGCGCTGTCGGTTCCGTCCGTCCACCTGCACTGGGTGTACACTGTCCTGGGTGTAAAGTGGGCGGCCAATCTGATATTGAAAAATTATAATTGAACACATGGACTTAGTTTTTTGATGGAACATTAGACACAGCTTTTTGTCCAATCAAAACTCTAGAATTGAGAACTCTCAAGAATGTCTACCCAGCTAACACGGAACCTTTGCAGAACTGTGGCTAACATTCTGTCAACATTCTCTCTGTAAAAGTTATTAAACAGCAATGTTGGTAAAACTTTTTTAAACCTTCAAATAACTTTTAAAATAAAAATTTTAATCTTTTTGTTATTTAATGGATACATTCTTAGAAACAAGAAAAAAACTGGGCATAAGCGCAGGATAGATGCACATCAATTGTTAGCCCTTCAGTCTAACCTTGTGTCCAGGATAGTCCCAGGTAAAATCCACCACAACATCCTGCTCTCCCACTACAGTGCACGTCACCTGGAGATTTTGTCCTAGTGTCACCATATCAGAAGAGACCTGGATCGCAGGAGACGGAGGTGCGGTTGGATCTGCCAAAGCAAATACAGACATACTGATTTCATTCCTAAAATTTCTGCACTGAAAGATATAATGATGCATGCTTATGTACTGTCTTCAGTTTCAGCTAATGTGCTTTTATGCTGTTGCCACCTGACATCAACAAAAGAAGTGCTTACAGTTGACATAAATCAGCATGTACTTGGTTGAGCTCTGGCGAAGGTTCCCCAGGCTGGCTACGCAGAAGAGAGAGCCAGCATGATACTGCTTTGGCCTGTGGATGGTGAAGCCCTTCTTGACATCAAATGAGATTTCTGTGCCATCCACCTTGACCTCCGCCGGAGGAAACTCACGGTGCAGGGTCACCTTTGCCAGTGGGGAGGTCACCTGACAGGGCAGGACGGTGGGCCAGTTAGTACGAAGCTGAATGACCTCATAATAGTCAGAGGAAGGTACAAACAATTCCTGAGGGTCTATAAGAAAAACAAAAGGAAAACAAACAGACATAACACCATTACTTCTGTGTCTGGAGTTGATGGATAGATCTTGTTTAGAACTGATATTAAAAAGTCATTATTTTTTATTTTATATGATATAGTAATAATTGTAAACAATATTTCAGTAACTGGCACAATAGATTCAAGTCCATATTTTTACCATTTGGTGTCAAAAATAGATTCGTAACATTAGCCTGCTCAAGCGCTTTTCGTTGGGATCAATAAACATTTGACAAACATAAGAGTAGACTAATATTATTTATTACCTTTTTATACATTTTTGTATGAAAACAAGTGTTTTTAGGATGATTGACATTTAATTAATTGCGTCAGAAGCATTTTGGGGCCGCGAGATATTTACTGTAAATAATAATGATGTAATAATATAATAATGATAATGAATAATGACCTATAAAAATGTAATATGCGTTCCTACTGAAATTCAGTCACATTACGAGGTCCATATTACCGGAGAAAAAGATGAAGACTTTGACGGCTTTGTCATATTCTTTTCGGCAGTCCTCATCCTCGCAGTACATTGGATAGCAGGTGAACTCTCCTGTATCCGCCGCTGTTGAATTGGCCAAGATCAGTGTGCCATAACGGTCATGCTGAACCATCCTAAAAATACAGACAAAAACAGCAACGATTAAGCAACACATGTGATCTAACCTCTTAAGAAATGTTATACGAGTTAGTTTACAAAACACTTTAACTTCAAGATGATTTAAAGAAAGGACTAAATTTGGTGCACAGAGCACATACCTGAGTCGTCCTTCATCATCCTCTTGAAGATATGCAGGAACAGTCCATTGGATTGGATTTCCCTTACATCTCAGCTCCAACGTATCACCTGCTTGGATAGTCAGTGTGTCCCCAACTTTCTGGAATTTTCCTTTGTTTACCACCTGAGTGAGGTATGTCTGACCTGAGTTAGGGGTCAGAGGAGTTGCCTTTACTTTCGTTTTGGAAGCTAGAGCTTTTCCTGTCCTTCTCCCAGTCTTGGACTTGCCATCTGGTGTCTTCTCAGCTTTTGTTTTCGGGCTGGGCTCAACCTTTTGACACATACCTGTTTTATATGTGACAAACCATTCCAAACCATCTTTTAGTGTTTTAATCTTTTTTTTATTTTCACGTCCTTTCGTTGTGTCAAAAAATATAATAAATCATCTCAATTTTAATAAACTGCAATTAATATTTATACAAAAATGAGAAAATTAGGCCTCGTGAAAGGTATAGAGATTTCGTGAAAGGTATAAAGAATATACTCACCAAACTGAATGATCATAACAGAAACAAGAAATGTAACTAGCACCGCCCTCCACTCCATAGTGGAAATATTCACAACAGCCACAAACAGACTTTAGTTTGGTGTGCTCTAGGTTCCCAGATCTTAAAGATACATGAAGAGAAGGGAAAGATAGAAAAATTGGAGAGGTGGGAGAGAGCAGTTCGGGGTCAGCTGTTTACTAGAGTAACATGAACAGACTAAATTCCTCTAGCGGGGCTCAATGGATACCTTCTGTGTACAGTTCACCAATCAGGGCCTGAGAAGAGCTTGCCATCCAACTCAAAAAACACACACTGTTTATTTAGCTGTAAAAACGAGCTGCAGTGGAGAGGCACGGGTCTAAAACCAACTACATCCTAAAAATTAGGTATAAGGCAACAGATTTCATGACTGTTATTTATATGTTGAATGTTGTAAGTAAATGTCCTGGCTGAATTTCAAATGTAAACATGTTGACTTAAAATCTGCCATACAATGCCTGGGCTGTAAAATGATTCAGTTTTTGGGCCTTTCTGTGTGATTTAATAGTGATTAGCGTTGCTCATGTAGAATTAAGAATAGAACTATTGTTCTTTTATGCCCTCAAATTTGAAAGTAAGATCAAAGTGCCTTTAGTTCATTCAACGGCCATCTGTTTTAGTAATGTAAGTTCAGCTTCTGTATATTTAAATAGGACTGAAATGTACAATCTGTTTAAACAACTTGCATTCAATAACATGTCAAATCAGCAGATAAATCTGACATTAATAGTGTTGTATGTTTTAGAGAGAAAGACAAGGCAAATATTGTCAGAATGTTTTTAGGTTTGCACTGCACTTTTTGTACACTAGATGGCAGCACACCTCCGTTTTGTTTCTCTGCCGAATCTTAAATTTACGTTAGTGTCATAAGATTTTATCATACCCCTTATGACTGCTTGGGCAGAAATTGGAATATAATAATGCATTTTAAATAAAATGTCGTGTTTAAACGTTATTAAACTTTCAGTTTAGCTCAGTTTAGTATAATGATAAAGTGTGTTACTTAGGAAACACATGGTCTTTGTTTTGTGTTAGTTCAGCTTCAGTTTAAATGACAAGTGACTATGCTGTATGTTTCATTCCCCTCACTGGAATCCACTCCGCTATGCCATTCTGATCCTGAATTCATCACCCTCTTACCGGAACGACACCAAGCCTGGAACAAAAATAGCTCTGTCGGAATCTCATGCTCAAGAGTTACGGTCAGCCATTGGATACTAAAAGCATACATGGGGAATCAGACACTCTGCTTTCACTATTTTTCTAATGTTGATTCATAAATCATTGTGTTTGGCTTTGTATTTGGCTGCGATTTGGGCTGCACTCCTTAATTTCCAGTTCGTATAAAGAGTTTAGGAAGGCATTTGCCTTCCATTTGATTCCATCAGAATCTGGAATCGTGTCCCAAATATTTTTAGTAATTTTTATTACTACATTGAAGCATTTACTTTTGTTCGGTTGAAGTTTGTCCAAACTTGGCCACATTTGATTTGGCTCTATAGAGAAAAAGTCCCTAAATTGGCAACGCACAATTCGCTAGTTTAACACATTAGCTCCGCCCATTTTTCTACGTAACTGATTGAATAAAGTGTCCAACGCCGTTTCAAGTGCAGCGTTTTGGGCTCCTGGTATTTATGCCATTTTACATTTTAACACAGTGTTTATGTACCACAAATGGTCCAAAAATAGTACAAAGATATGCGAATGTGAACACGCCTTTGGTTTTGTTTAGAAATAGTCACTTGGAAATGACGTTTCGTCTGTTTTTAAAAACAGGCCTGACACCTACATCCACTTTATCTCTTTTTCATACGCAAAAATAGACGAATGTTTGAATGAAGAAGTGAGAAACGTTATCTGTTCTTGCACGTTCCTCAGCACTAACTGTTTCTTCTTCGGTCCCTTAATTTACTTATTGTACGTTATTGTTATTGTCTCATGTATTACGCAACATGACGTAATTGCAACGTTATTCCATTTGCGACTTTATTGTTCTGATTTCTTGTCATTTGGACATAACAAACGAAGTAGGCCAACAATGAGGCTGATGACCATAATTCAACATTAAAGCCAATAGTGTTTACTGTGTAACTGCAGTTAATGAACTTTAGATGCTTGGACTGTTTTAAATCCTACCTGATGCAACAGTAAAGTGCAAGAACCCACAGGTGGATGTTATATTGGTTACTTATTCACCGGTGTTTAACAGAACCTGTTTAAAATAGATTACCTTGCCACCTTGAAGTTTCCCAGAAATACGTATAATATTACTCCCGTATGTGCTGCCTTTGCATATCATGATTTGCATTGCAGATGACTGTCTGGGAAAAATTAGCGACTCGGAGAAATCATGTGTTCGTTGTAATGTCATGCCACAGATATTTAACGTCATATTGAAACTGGGTAACACGACACGCCAAGGGTAGGCATTACGTCATAGCCGGTTACCCCGAGTTAAATGGTGGGTGCGCTTCGATGCGCCGCATGTATTGCGTCAGAGGAGAATAGCTGATACCGCCGCGGACGTTTCTCAGCAAGACCACCTACAGGCAGACAGCGGACCACTGCGACTGAAGCTTGTGACTCCGGGGTTTTTAAGGTAAAACATTGAATCACATTTTTCCCTATTGTTACTCTTTTTGAAACGATTATTAACATATTTTATTATCAACAATGGGACGTTTTTTGACGCATGGTTAGGTCTGAGAGTTACATGTAACTGTGCCACTATAATATCTCCAGCATGGAAAGAGACACGTAATCACATTTATATCAGCTACTACAAACTTTAATACACACTTAGTTCCATAGAAACGAGTAAGGGGATTTACAATGCGCAACGTGTTTTAAGCAATGGTTTTAAGATTATAATTGCAATAGGGGCTTTTCTGTATGATCTCATTTAAGTTGAAAATAGTTTTAATTCATTTTTGGTCATTTATTTGCAACATATGGTACATGGCTGGGTTGGGCTGTGTGGATGTCTTTCTCAGATCTTGGATGTATTCCTGACTCAGGGACATACCTATTTTTGGTCTCTTTACAGGCACACGTTTAAAATCTTAATGCTGAAAACAGCTAGTCATTTTTCTTGTAGGTTTTATTACGAAAACCAAACCCAGATGTTGAATCTGCAGAGTCATAGTGCCAGATCAATAATGCTTACACAGGTTATTTAATGCTGTTCTGCATAACCGCATGCATATTCTGGATGTCTTGTGCACACAAGTTTGGCATTATAACGGGCAATAACTTCTGCCATGGTTAAAGTTCAGGTTTGACAATCCATTTATGAGAGTTCCCTGTTCCATATATTATAATGTAGTGAAAGAGGACATTGTAATATGGTATTTGTATAACTGTGTGTAGCCAAGAGTATCTTGTGGCTTAAATTGTGGCTTTTCTTTGAGCTTCCAGCCCTGTGAGCGAGAAGCTGTTTCTAAAAACATCCTATTAGAACTGCGAACGGTTAGATTAGGAGGAATGGTTTTATTTCAGTATTTTTTACTTAAACTGTTGTTGGCTGTAAACGTTACGGAGGTTATTTAACGCGTTAAACTTTTATAAAAACTCTTTGCAGTCATTTCTGAGCAGAAACTCCTTTCTCATTTGTAAACTGTGTTTCTGTAGGTTATAGTTAGCAGGTTATATTAGGCAAAACTATTCTGAAAGCAGGAAACAGCTATATAGCTATATTGTGTCTGTGTTAAAGACGAGCTAAAGAGAGGCTAGCGTTAATACATGTTAGCGTTAATACATACATTAATGTGTTTCTTAATTCCCTTCCAGGTTCAAGACTATCATTCCATTGACAACCAGCAAGTAATCCAACATGGGAAAGGTAAACTCAGACTTATGCATCAGTGTCTTTATTGTAATGCTTGCTATTTAATATTGATATACAGCGTGACTGGAGATCTGCATCTGTTCATATAGCATGAAAGAATGGCTGCAGAGACATGACCTGTCTTTGTGACAAATGATAATGAATCTCATTTGCCATCTATTGTACGGCAGGCAGTGTAGGATGTCAGGGTTGTCTGTTTGGAATATAAGAGGTCAACGGATCACTCATTAAAAAATTAGATCTTTTGATGGCAGTTTGATGCAGCGTGCGTAGAGACTGTTT
>JAZGTI010017645.1:315-12083 GCA_036877585.1 Botia kubotai | reverse complement strand
TTATAATCAATATTAGGGTTGAAAAGGAACCTGCTGCTCCTGTGAGCCCCCCCACCAACCAGCATTATCCTCAGAGACGGATGCTGTCAGAACACCCCACCACAAAGACCTCCAGGAGCATGGAATTAGGTATGAAGACACATCTGCTTCAACCCAGAACAAATAATAAACACCTTCTAGACTCACAGCTTACAGAGTACTGTTGTACGTTTGTGGTCTACCATAATCGAAGCTCCTTTCCCATCACAGAGGTAAACGAGTGCCTATATCATAAAATAAACCATAGTAACACATTTCCAGGCGTTATCCACGGGTGACCCTGTTACCTCATCCTCTCACCTCAGAAAACCCACCTTCGGGAAAACTCGAGGGATAATTCTGTGCTCCGTCGTGGGAAGTTTTCGTCCGTTTCCAATTCTGTTTCATTAGGGTGGAGTATTGGCTTCCATGCTCCACAACTCTGCTGATCTTCTCACCACTGAAAGCTGATTGGTTTTCATTACAAACGTCTTGAAGTGTCGAACTTTGTTCACAACTTTTATCCGCCTTCCAGACCTTTTCCTCACTGTTTATTGCTTTATCTCTCTGTCTCTCTCTTTTGTTTTGTTCCCTCTTTTTCTTTTGTTTTACTCTTTCAGTTTTTCTCTGTAGGTCTTCTGGTCTATGGTTCAGTTGTTTTTTATTGTCCTTTTTATTTCTTATTTGATAAATGTGTATTTAGTTTATCATTAAAGTCATCTTGAAATTAAAATTTTAAATTCTTATTTTATTGTGGAAAATTGCAGGGTTTATTATACATTATTTATCCCTGCGCGTCATTATTGTTTTTAGATCTTGTAATCTTTAATCAAAAGCATAAACCTCCCCTCCTTCACAAAGCATTTTTTTCCTCTTGATGATGTATGTCTGACCCTGAGGGCGTCACCAAACTGACCGTCCAATGGCAAGGCAGTTTCTATCCCTCCAACTTCTAGCGATCCAATCAAATCCCGCCGTGCATTTTTTCTCATTCCAAAAGGTCTTTCGTTCAGAACTGCTTCACCATAGAGAAGAAAAGAGAGTCACAACTTCCATTTCATGGTGATTTAAAGTCAACACCAACATAATTCAGCCAATAGAGAATGAAGAGATTTGATTAGGGGTTGTTTTGTTCTGAGCAACTCTATAGCAATGCAAACATCATTAAAATGTTATTTTCATTTTTTTCATTAAATTTAAAAATCTAGTTAGACATATGCAGTTAAAAGCAAATTTGGCTCACACGTTACACTTTTGCTTAAAAGCAAAGGTAAATGAGCGGAAAGCATTTAGCAAAGCAGAAATTCGTGTTTTTTACATAAACTCATGCCCAGAGAAGCAAACCCAGCTGCTAATGATGGACTGGCAGAACAAAGCTCTTTCAGAGAGAGAGAGAGTCCAGCCAAAACTCTGAACCTTAGCCTCCAGAGCTCCAGAGCTCCATCCAAACACACGATTTCACGCCAGCCACGCTCCACTGAGGAAAACCTTTCGTCAGTCAACGTTTCGCAATATTGCTGAGGTGAAAACATGTTGTCCAGACTGATATTGTGCTTTTGAAGACCAACAGTTGAGTGATGCTTTGTGTTGCTGAATATATTTCCCTACAGCTTTGCAGATTGTTAAAGATCTGTCGATTACATTCTGCTGTTTATGTTGCTCATTGTTCCATCTTTTTAAACAACCTGCAGGTAAAATGACATGAGCATTATGCTAACGGTTACTGCTAACTCTAAGATTGAATATCTCTCAGTATTGAACTGGACCGAAACTGTAACAGGAAATGTCTTTATATGAGTCATTTCACAGTTTAAGCATCGTTAAACCATTTCATTTTAAGCTGCAGTTTTATCTTTCTCAATTTTGGCTGCATTTTGATATTATTAAATCAGCCGTATTTGGGTGCTACTACTAGATGTTGCTGTGGAGTTGCTAAGGTGTTGCTGTAGAGTTACTAAGGTGTTGCACTTTGAGTGGGCGTTAGGGCATTGCTATGGAGTTGCTAGGGTATTTTCAGTAGCTAAATATGGGTACTTTTGTGTATAAATGTGTTGGTAGATGATGTTTCTGGGATATTATTTGTGTGTGACATTTAAATGTGTTTGAGTGTGTCTGTTCTTGGCCGAGTGTGAGTAATCCTAATTTGTAGACGCTGTTCAAGGTTTTTTCTTCTGTACTTATTTTTTCCTCATTGCGTTCTGTTGTGGGTTTCTGTCCTCACACTGTCCTCACATACACACATGGACACACGGGCTCACACACCCTGTCCTTCTGTGTTATTTCACTGCTGGGGAAATTGAGCTCATAAAAGATGAAAAGGATTATTTAAGAGAAATTGCAATGTAATGAAACCCTATTATTGTATCCCATGATGCAATGCCTGTGGCAGCAGCTGCTCTTCAGTGTTCAATCCTGTTTGTGCGGATTAGTGTCTCACACACACACACTGCTACACACACTAACATATACACACTGTTTCTGTCTCTGGTTTTCCTCCTTATTCTAGTCAGGCCCACACGCACAAAAATCACAAAAGCACAGAGCTTTGTGAAGCTCTTCAGTGACAGCAACTAAACTTCCTTCTCTGTTTGGATCAGCTTTGTGTTGATTGTACACTTGTAATGCATACACAACCTGTCTAGAGGGTAGACCACAGCCTTAGAAACAAGCTGTGTCTATACTGTACACACCATCACAAACACGTGACAACGGTGTATGTAAAACTATCAGAATCGCACGTGTGCAGTCACAAGTGAAATTAAAGGACAGCACACGCGTGTAAACAACAAATAATGTACACACATTACAACTGACAATCGCAGTCAACACGTGATGGTTTTATTTATTCTCAGAGGTCAGGGAGTTGAAAGGAGAGTGGTTTTACACACCTGAACACGTGACAGATGTCGACGGATATTGACAGATTTCAGGCTGTTCTGCTGACGCATTTATTTTTTTTAGATGTTGTTGTTGGTTAGATGGTGTGTGTGTGTGTGTGTGCGTGTTGGTAAATTTCATGTTCCTGGTCTGGTAAGATTTTCTGTCAGGTTACGAAACTGTATTATCATAATTAAAACAGGCAGCTTTCTCAGAATCACAATCCGATTTATTGCCAGGTGTGCTTGCCAATGCAGCTGCCAAACACACAAATACAACATAGACAGTAATAAGATTACAGAGTAAAATATAAAAAAGCGGCTAGTTTTTGTTTTATTTCAGATAAGATCAGATTTGCCATTTTTAAACTTTATTTAACGGATCTTCATTCTTGTATTCATCAATCTTGTGGATGTTCATAAATCGACGCCCCCTGTCGAAAAAGCATAAAGATTCATCACGAGTCTGGCCAGATAGACCAGTTACAGCCAGAAAAACAGATTAGACAGAGTTAAGCTGTTATTTAGTCAGCAGGAAACTGGCTGGTGATGCTTCATTTAACTGCCAGAGTCAGTTTCACGTTTGGTTCATTTTGGCCTCAGTTTAAACCTACAGTGAGAGTGAAACACACATTCAGAAAAAACAGTTGTGTGTTTAATTCCTGTAATGGTTTGTGTGGAAAAAATCATTGTATTTGTAGAGTGAAGCAAAACCCACAAAGCACTGGTGGTGAGTGTGTGTGTGTCTGTGTGTGTGTCTGTGTCTGTGTGTTTTGTGTGGCTGCTTCATTGAGGAGCCAAACCTCGTTCCACAGGAGAGGAGAACATGTCCATTAAGAGAATAGATGAAAGATGCTGGAGGCATCTCTCTGCCTCTCTCGCTCGCTCTCTCTCTCTCTGACTGGCTTGCCTCCAACACTCTTACATTTCCTCCAGCACCTCTCTTCCCTTCACCTCTGCATCTCTGTCTCTCATCGTTCTTTCTAAATGAAGAGCACTCATGAGGACCGTGTTGCTTGCGGGCTCCTCCACGTCTCCTCTCTGTCTTCTCTTCACACCTCTCTTTCTCCTTCTGTTTCTCCTGCTTTCTGTGAGCTGTGTGGCAGTCACCCAGTTCTGGCCCTGCAGTGTTGCTTCTGTTGATCTGTTTGTTTGTTTGTTTGATTGTGTTTGCCCCTCACCCGAAAACGATGAGATACAGATATCTGCCTCCAGTTAAAGCTTTCCTTTTTCTTTAAAGTCTTTCAAATGTTTTTGCTTTTTTTAGAATTGGTCTGTCTGTCTTTCTCGCTGTCTATTTCTGTCTGTTTTCATCTCTTTTTCTTTAACTGGCTTGTGTAGCTTGTTGTTGATCCGGGTTTGAGGAGACATACTGTGCTGATTAACACTGATTTATTGAACTGTTGCAGTTCGGCTCATGTTTGGTTTTAGGTTTGTGTGTGTTTACCGTTATGTCGTTTTTTATACTTCAGTCTATGGAAATTAAATCTACATTTTTAAACATCACCCATATCTGCGTATATCTGCGATCTGGGTCTGATTTAAAAAAATAACTAACAGACATAACAGCGAAAACCAAAGCCATCAGGATAATCAGATGTGTTTAATCAAATGAAATCAAATCAAGTCGTTTTCGAGTGTATTTTATAGAACAGAATCACGTGTTACACATGCACACCAAACCACAGTTACACCCCACAGTTCTTGTTTACTGCAGTATGTGGCTTATTTGTACCCAGGACAGTTTAAATTATGTTTGTGACAATTTTGTGAAAAACACATTCTTAGTTGTGTAACTCAGCAGCTCAGTGGTTAATACTGACACAGATTTGGAGCAAAAGCAACTGAAAATCATTCATTTTAGTCATTTATTTGAAAGTAATGATAATGATTTGAGTCCATTGTCCATTGAGTTGAACATCATGCAAATTAGCAGTGATGCAATGTGGAAACAACCAATGGGAGTGCAGACAAAAAGGTAACATGATCCCTTTGTCCTATGACATTATTCTGCATTGTTTTTGCTATTTGTAATCACATTGCGGTGTTTGTAATCACATTCTGATGTTCGCAATCACATTCTGATGTTCGCAATCACATTCTGATGTTCGTAATCACATTCTGATGTTCGTAATCACATTCTGATGTTTGTAATCACATTCTGATGTTTGTAATCACATTCTGATGTTCGCAATCAATCACATTCTGATGTTCGCAATCACATTCTGATGTTCGCAATCACATTCTGATGTTCGTAATCACATTCTGATGTTCGTAATCACATTCTGATGTTTGTAATCACATTCTGATGTTCGCAATCACATTCTGATGTTCGCAATCACATTCTGATGTTCGCAATCACATTCTGATGTTCGCAATCAATCACATTCTGATGTTCGCAATTAATCACATTCTGATGTTCGCAATCACATTCTGATGTTCGCAATCACATTCTGATGTTCGCGATCACATTCTGATGTTTTGTTTCTCTTCTTTCTTTCACCCTGTCAGTGTTTGTTGCTCTCACGTGTGTGGGCTGTTTCATTTCATTTTCCTGTTTGTGCTAATTCAGCTGTCTCAGCTCATCCTGTTGTCATTTCTCTTGTGTTGTTTACTGTTTCTCACTGGTCATTCATCTCTCCATAATTCTTCTGATGCTCCTCTCATCTCTCCTCACCCCTGGAACGCTTCTTCTGTTCTCTCTCCTCGTTGCATTCGTCTGCTCCGCGTTTGGAACGCCTCATTTATTCTGCCACACCGTTTCACCTTCACCTTGAGGTTTCATCATCTGCTCATCTCAAGCCTTCACTTCATCCATCTTCACGGTTCATCTTTCATGTCTGGTCTCTGTACGTGTCTGAATCCATTAGACCTTCAGCTGTGGAATTCTCAATACACAACTGATCTGGCATCCAACATGAATGTGGTTGTTATATTCTAAAGTATGACTGTAGTGTTTGTAAGTCTGTATAATATACACTGCATAGATACGTAATCTGTTTTGTTTTTAGAATGAAAGTAATCATAGTAGTTATTTACATTTATGCATTTGGCAGACAATCTTATTTAAAGTAACATAAAGTGCATTCATAGTATACAATATATAAGTACGTGTGTTCCCTTGGAATCGAACCCACAACCTATACGCTGCTATTGTCATGTTCTACCAATTGGGCTGCCAAAACAATTGGTGATTGTTCCTGTAGCTCATTGTTAGATTATTCTAGTAATCAGAATAAAAGGATTCTGATTACTGACTCTGATTCTCATCAAAACTATGATCCAGCACAAATGGAAACCAGACTTTTTGTAGATTACTCAGATATTCTCTCAGCTACATTTGCAAGCAGGAATAGCTTAAAAGCTACTGTAGTGGAGGCCTAAAGTCTTGAATATTCTTCCATCTTTTAATCTCTGCCTCACCCTTCCATCCATTCATCCATCTTCACTAATATTCCTCTGTGTTTGTGTCTCAGAACCACTCCCCTCTAATGGGTCGGTGTTGGGGCCCAGGTTGGGTCTGCAGAAGTCCAGTTCTCTAGAGAGACTCCAGACAGCGATGGAGGAGCCGTTTCACCGCCCGCACACACACATGGTGAGAGGACGCGGCTGGAACCTCAGTTTCCGATACGCCATTGACAAATCATACGACGGGCCGTCAGAACCTGAAAATGGTGAGTGTACAGAGAACACACAGAGTAACAGAACACCATTGACAGTACTGTGAACATATTCAGTTACATTATGAATTACTTAATATGTAAATAATCAAATACGTTATGAAATGTGGCTCTGATTAAACATTAAATGTAAGGTCGACTTGTTAAATATGGCCAGTGCTAATGAATACATTTTGATATAGATTTATATTTCTGTTTAAATATTATCATTAATAAATAATAGTTGAATTTAGTTTTACTTATTTTTTGTGTTGTGTTTAATAAATACATCATATTGTTACGTATTTTTGAGCGGATCAACTAACATAAAATTTGAGTGGGTGGGCTTAGACTTGAGTGGGAGGTTCAGACTTGAGTGCTTGAGTGGGAGGTTCAGACTTGAGTGGGAGGTTCAGACTTGAGTGGGAGGTTCAGACTTGAGTGGGAGGGTTCAGACTTGAGTGGGAGGGTTCAGACTTTAGTGGGCGGGTTCTAGAGAGAATTGTTTTATTGGTGCAACTATTTAATCATAGCAGCATTACAGTAATTTCAGCTTTTTAATCATTGTATTCTTATGTCATTATATTATTTCTGTCTGTTGTATGTTCATTATTGAGTGTTGAAATGTTATGTAAAACTTTAATGAGTCTCTGTAATTAACAATGCTAAAGTTATTGCTCACAAAAGCAACACTACAATAATCAATAATTATTGCACAATAAAATTGACCAATAATATCATAGCCTGCTTTTCATCATCTGATAATGTATAATACAGCTTATAGCAATAATAGCAAATACTATTGAAAAGCCAGTCGTCATTTAGATGCATAAAAAAAAAAAAAAAAAAAAAAATCTTATAAAGAAACTAGGCGTCAACTTGCAGTACTTTTCAGGATCCAATCAAATCCAAGTTTAAAGTTAAAATAATTTTCCACGGGATATTCTGTTTCACTCAGAAATATGTCACATTATGGAAATTAAGTGTGTTGCGAAAGGCATTTTAAGGCGATTTTAAAGCCCCATATAAACTCATTTCGGTGTCTCCGAGCAGCTGCCAGTGGATTAGAAAAGCACGTCACTTTTAGAAGCTCATTTTCACATCTGAATCTGACGCTTGGTGACTCATTGAGTTTTGAGTCAGCGAGGAGTGAATCAGCAAAAACAGGCATCACAGATTCCCTCCAAAACTCCGGCATGTAGTCAACATATTCAAGAGCAGAAATCAGCTCTCCTCTCTCAGAGACTCAACAGAGCTCTTCATAATGAAAAACACAGAGAAGGGATGAAAAAGCTGTTTTTGACTGGAACCTTTGTGGTTTCAGAATTCATGAATAAGTGTCCAGATTTCTGCTTCTATAGAGAAAGTGGATTGCTGCATTATTTTCAGGGGCGATTCTCATTAAATTTGTCATACAGTAATAAATCATCCGTCTTATTAAGCTTATTGATTATATAGCATTAACTACAGTAAGTGTCGATCTGTTCTTCATCAGATAACTTTGAGGAAGACTCCGGGAGAGACACCCCGGCCAGCAGCTCCTTGCGTCAGCAGCTGGATGATGACAGGAAGATGAAGAAAACCAGGAAGAAGAAAAAGAAGACGACTAAAGAGAAGGATGAACCGGAAGACCAGGAGAAAAGGAACACGAGAAAGGCATTTGGGCTTTTGAGGTATAAATTCATATTTCACACAGGGTTAAACTGCCGGGACTACAGGAAAATATTCTGTTTAGTTCGATTATTATTTTTAAAAAATGATATAGACATGCCACATTAAATTACAGTATGGCTACCAAACCAGCTGTTTTACAGCATGTGTCTTCAGTTTGGCTAGAATATTTATATATGTTTATCTGTATATGTACATATGACTACATTTTATTGTTTTTTACTTTTTACTTTTTGTGACATTTCTAAGCAACCAATAGGGCTTGTTGTGTCTTTTCTTAGCTCTGATATATTTCACCTTCATTTGTGTTTTTATTGTCACTGTTTGCTGTGAAAGTAAACAGTTTCTTTGCTAAATAGCAGCTCTGTAAGAAAATAACATCATAGCAGCCTTTGTCATGTGGAGGTCACAGCGATGCATGACTGCCGAATCCCCGACAAGAGACTGAAGCGCCCGATCTCTTCCACTGTCTCTTTAACACTGATGAAACTCACACACATGCAGTCGAACCTGCAGCCAGCTGTCAGCCACTTTAACAGCCTGGACACATTCAACAAACGCTTTGCCTGGCGACTCGTGTCACTTCCAATCTGCTGCTTTATTGAATTTGAAAAACATGAGCCATTGTGATGTGCCGCAGTCAGTCTAATCAGTGTAATCACAAAACCTCGGCCAGTGTTTCTCATCCACGACAGAAAATAAACACACAAGCGCGACTATCACTTTTCAACTGTGAATGTTTTACAGATTGGTGGTGAAAGTGTTAATCGTGTGGTTTTGAAGACAGAGGTGTAGTTTGTCTGGGCCTCAGTTACAGATGAATGTTGTGTTTTCTGCTTTCAACACGCGTGTCAATTGAGTGTCAGATTTTTGGAGATTTATGATGTCTTTTGTCTGCCTGCCTTCGAATCGTTCAGCGTGCTCATGTGATGCCTTGATTCATGCATGACATAAGTGAGACGGTTATTAATAAGTGAACATGGATTCTTTAGATTTTCGATTCTTAACTGTATAATAATGGAGGATTTGTTGTTGTGTGTATCAGAGAACCGCTAGTACAGTACAGGGCTGAGTGAAAGGTTTTATCCGTGTATGCAGGTATTCATTGATCTTTAGATGCTTTTAGGTTTGTTCAAATTTTTCCATAACATTTACAAGAAGTAACAAAATCATTAGAAATGTTATTTTGAAAGTTTTAGGAGTGTTAAAGACAGTTTTCAGACTTTGTATTAACGATATTGCTGGTTAAAAGATCATTATTCAAACATGTTTTTTATTTCTGTAACATTTTAAAACATTCAAGCAACTTAGAATAACATTTTTGATATATAACATTAAAAAAGTTTTAGCGATGTTATGGCAAGAATGTTATTGATAAATGTGAGATAACTTTTAGAGAATGTTTAGACAACGTTCTGAGAACGTTCTCTGCTAGCTGGGTAAGCAGTCAGATTTGGAATTCACCTGACAGTTGATGACATTCCTAGTCTGGCATTTAGCCGGTTTTGTTCATTTTGGCAACATATTTTAACATAATTTTCCAGCGTGTCATATTAACTTTCACCCTGTTCTGATATTAAACCCACATGTCTGCTGCGTATAGATTCATCTTTATAAGCCAACAAATCCGACAAGACTTCAAGACCATTAGCACGGCTGTGTTTGGTTTTACCCAGAATGCATCACACTAAAGTCATGTTGCACATTGAGACCACATTCTAGCCTTTATCTGGTGTTCCTAAGTCAGCATGAGTTGACATACACTAGTTAGGGTAGAAACATGCTTGTGGCACTTGTTTGTGAGCGAGCTGATGGCTTTAATCTCTAATGGTGATGATTCTTTCATTTGCTTAAATATAGCGTTTCGCTAATCTCTTTTCGCTAATCTCTTTCGCTGCTCAGAATATTGACATAGTTTGAGCACCATTGAGGTTGCGATAGCCTTACAGTTTGGTGTGCCTACCTAGAAAATGTTTATGAATTATTTAAACAGCACATACACAGAATCTTGGTCTTGATGTTCCTTTGGCTTCTTGTTTCTAGGTGTGTATATATATACACTTCATTAGATGCCTTATAGATAATTTAGGTGTGTAATTGTGAGAAATAATTGCGAATGTGTGTAATGCGGTTTTGAGGTGTAATGAGGAGTTTCGCGTGTGTAAAACTCCTCAGAGAACAGTGACTCGAATTCCAGTCCTACAGTTACATGAGCTATAAAACGGCTAATACAAACCACCCTGTTAAACCAGCAGCCCAACTTTACATTCCAGAACAACCCATCATATTTTTGCAGACGTACGTTTAATTGCTTTAAAATGTAATAGCACATCTCTCCTCTCAACATAATCACCGCAGGAGGCTAAATACCTCATTTTTTGGGTATGTTTACATTTATAATGCGTTTTGTGATGGTAACCAAATTATTACTCAAGCTTATGACTTTGAGTATCAGTCTTTAAATTGTTCACTAAATGTATTTACAGTGAAGAGTCGCGCAGTTCCTCACTGCCCAGCGAGCAGAACATTCTGTTGATGTGGACTCATTATTTAGCTATTTACATTAGATTAAATAGTCTCACACGAAAGTGTAAATAGGTTCATTTGTGGCTGTGAGAGGCGTTTTACTGACATGATGTGTGAGGACGCTAGTGAGTTTTACTGGCTTTATACACACACACACACACACACACACACACACACACACACACGTATACTTATCTATCTAAATGGGGACATTCCACAGATTTCTGTTGGTTTTAAACACAGCTAGTTAAGCAATCTAACATAATCCTAACCCACACTTTAACCATTGCAGAAAACATTTGGCATTTTTACTTACTATATTTTTAAAGCGTTTTCACAAATTATGATTTAGCTCAAAAGGACGTTTAGCTCAGATTTGTCGGGTTTTGCTGACTTTTAGGTACAAATTTGTCCCTAATATATGGTTCAGTAAACAAACACACACACAAACACACACACATACATAAACACACACAATATATATGCAACACGTTCATGCTGTTTCTGGTTGCAATCTGTTTCTATACCGGAGCTCTGCGGCAATGTGTTCTGTCAGTCAGGCGTTATAGACTAAAAACACATTCATATTAACAGAGAAGGCAAAGAGACTCATGAATATTAATGAGCTTTTGCATAACCAATCACTTGTGGCAGGCCCTGCTCCTCTTGTTTGTTTGAAGGCTCATTGGTGTCTTTAAACTTCACTAGTCTAGACTTAGTAGACACACTGCATGTCTGGATAACTAAGTGAAATGCTCAAGACAAATGATCTGTGTGGTATTATTTCTTAGACATTTAATATTAGCTCGCTCAAAAAACTGCATCTCGCTAACTTAAAGTGACAGTTTAAGACAATAATTTCAATTAAAAACAATTCTGAAAAATGACACATTCTTATACAGTGGCGTGTATATTTGTCATATATATTTGTGACAGTGGCTGTTAGGGTTAGATTACGGTACTTATAACTGTGTATAAAAACAATAGAAGTTTATTGAATGTGCACATTTAGATAGAT
>JAZGTI010017643.1:0-12087 GCA_036877585.1 Botia kubotai | reverse complement strand
GTTATGACTTTTATAAGCGATTGGGTGTACAATGTTTTTGGAGCGTATGAAAAAGTGGGTGAAAAAGTTCCATAGACTTAACATTGGGCTGAATTTTGTGATGTTATAGCTCCACATCAGAATGTCGTAGAGACTTGGGGGGGGGGGTCTTATTGCTCGGCTTAGTAAGCAGCAACACCTGATTTACACCTGAGGAAACAAAGGCCCTCTCCTAAGGGACCACTAGCCTCCTAATGGCCCATAGAAATAAGAATAAGAGAAGTCACAGGAAAAAAAATTACATGTTTTTAATTTTTATTCTGCTTTTTATATATATATGAACGGATAGTAGTGTACATGTAAACATACATATGCATGGGTAGTAGATAAGAGTATAGAATATTACACATCTTTGTGCCACTCCTGGAAACAGTTCCTGTTTAATTGAAGACACAAGTGTACATTGCATGCCTGGCATTTCCATGGTGTTTGTTGTTGTGTGCCTTGCAAACAACGCAGATCCGGCGCCCGGCAGTGGCAAGGGGGCTGGGATTTGAGGCTAGCTCAGCTCCAGGGCAGTCACAGGTGCAGGACAAGGAATAGCTGTTGTTTTCCATGCATGCTGTGTTTTCATCCTTCTGCATACAGTGTCTCCAGTGAAATCAGCATGGATTGTTGAACAGACATAATCAGCAAATATTTATGTGGTAAATATAAATATTTATGTGGTAAATACCTTTATGTGGTAGCTCATTCAATAGCAGATGTTTTAAGCTTTACATAGACATGTTGTTCATATCTGTAAAGTAAGTTTTCGCTGAGTTAAAAAAGTTTACTCAGAAAGAGGCGGCAGAAGTCTGTTACATTTATGCGCTATATAATTCACCTACAATTCATTTACTACTTTGGCAAAATATTTCGATGTCATTAAATGTAATGAAATGTTGAATTCACAGATGTTATATTTTAGGACTGAAATGAAATACAACTTACTCGCTTTAAAAATAAAATCCTCTGCGGGATCCAGTCGCTGTTCAAAATGCAACTCATTCTTACCAGAGTCACACTCATCCACTGAAAAAAAAAGGAAATTCTTCCTCGCTGTCCAGTACGATCTGAATGGCTTCCTCACATGTGTAGCATGTCATTCTTCTGACTCGTAGGAAAGTCAGCAAAACCGATGTATAAAAATGATGCTTTTTATGGCGTTATTCAGGGGCGTGCACCATTCTCACCTTTCGCTGAAATGATTACCTTATGAATAGCGAGGGGGCGTAGTTACATTAGCGCTAATGAGCTGACAGTAAGATACTGGCACTCTCTTTACTTTCATGCATATCACCAGTGGTAAAAAGAGTACTGAAAATTTATACTCAATTACAAGTACTGTTACATTGCTGAAATTATACTCAATTACAAGTAAAAGTACTGGTGTAAAAAAGTACTTCAGTAAAAGTACAAATTACTCTTCATAAAAACTACTTGTGTTTTGTACTAATTACTTTTTACCTGGTGGTATTTATTGAATTATCAATAATTGCTGAATCAGACAAGATCCAGACAATAAAACACATTTTACAAAACACATTTAAAGATACTATAAACACTTTTGAAACTTTGTAAACAGCATTAACTGAATTGTCAGGTGTGGTTTATATACGAATCACAGAACAACACCGCTAAACATACATATATTAAAATAAATAAAACGTCACAAAAATTAAGTTGTGAGTCTTCTTACCATTATGTGTTTTATAATAAAAACACTTTTGTATTTTTATTTTGTCAGAAACCACAGAACAACACTGCCTAGTGCCTAAACATATTAATTAATAAATAAAATATCACACAAATACAGTTATAAGTCTTCTTACCATAATGTGTTTTTTTTTTGGATTAGAGGCTGAAGTCTTGTAAACCGAAATCACAGCAGATGGCAGACATTATTTACACTGCATCAGCACACTATCCCCTTTCCTCCCTCTATAGGTGAACAGCTCCTCCAGGTGTGGCCATGGGCACTCATCCTCTGCTATTTCTTCATCCTTATTTCTGCATTCTTCAGATTCATTATTGCTGTCTTGAATCCCCATGTGTCAATCAATAACTTCTTGACTGTACGATGGCGGTCAGCTCAAGTAAATCTGCAGTAGCCGGAACTTGTTTTTCGGTTCAAATAACGTACCAGGCTTTTTATTGGTCTGTTAAGATTAGATATTTTTATTGGCTACCGAAATGCCGGTCAGTGGTTGAAATATTAATTCAAATGACAGTACTCCGTAACGAATTGTTATTTTAAAAATAACGAAGTAAATTACTTAGCTTAATTTGTACTCAAGTACAAGTAAAATTACAGACTTAAAATTATACTCATGAAAGTACAAATACCCCAAAAATGTACCTAATTACAGTAACGTGAGTAGTTCGTTACCTCCACCACTGCATATCACATAATCAGTGAATAGTTATTTTTATGTGGACTAGTATATTTAATAGCAGACTTTTTTTTAGCTTTATTTAGACATATTTTTAACATGTAATTTAAGTATTCAATGAGCTACAGCTGATTTTGTTACACACTTAGTGTTAAAAAAAGTTTGCTTAGAAAGAGTCGGCAGAAAGTGCATCCTGTTTGTTTTCTTTATTTTGCTCATTTTTTTCATTTTGTTTCCATTGAGAGAGTACCAAAATAAAAGTAGACCCTTTACAGTTTTGAATGGTGTTTTTATTTAATTTGTATGACCACTAACTTCAGGAGCATTTAAATCATTTTTTACAGCTAAAAAAATAAGCCAAGCAATAAGCCTTCACATGCAATGACAGGGATTTCTAATGGATGTCAATTTGTTCAAATGGTCCAAATGAGTTGTAGTTATCACCAGTCAACTCTTAATTCATAAACCAACTACAATCTTATTATCCTCAATTAGTTGTATTAATATACATCTTATAATGAACAATATAAATTTGCAATAATACCATGCATTCTGTTTCCATGTTGTGTCTGATCATTTTTCTGTTTTCTGTGTTTTATATTTTATTGTATGTACAGCTGCTCTGAAGCAATGCAACATTTTTAAAAGCACTATGACAATAAAATTGAATTAACACGGCCCTCTTTCAAATCATTCATGGCTTTTTTCACTCTATGTCCTAACTTAGACCTCTTTGCAGCCTATGTTGCTTTTTCACTGTATGACCTAATGTGGCCCTCTCAGCTTTTCTCACTCTATGGCCTAACATTGCCCCCTTTCGCAGCCTATGTAGCTTTTCTCATTTTATCATGGCCTTCATGGACTTTCTCACTCTATAGCCTAATGTGGCTTGTTCCACTGATTTAACAGTACAGTCTAACATGGCCCTAACACTATTTAATGATTGTACAACCTATATTAATGACTTTATCATGTCTTATTAAATACTACTTTCTTTTGTCTGTAAATGTTATTTAGATGCTCTCCTGCCACCGGAGTTGTTCTTTATGGTACAAATGTGAGTTTAGCGCAAGTTCTACCAGGAGGACTCTAATGCTATCAGGGATGCAAGAGGAGAAAGAGCCCATACGCAGAATGCTTACACACAAAAATACTTTATTAAACAAAAACTCCCTTGAGGGGGACAAAACAAGAAACTACGCTAGAAAACTACAACAAAACCAAAACACAGGAACCAGAACCCGAAAACAAGACTTAACAGAAATAAAAGACATAAAACAACCCAGGACAGCAAACACAAGGGCATTAAAAGGCAGGAAAGGAACTAAGGCGGTTAATAAGGGAAAACATGTGCTTCCACAGATGACAGAGACCCAGAGCATGAGTCTAGATCCTGACTCCAAGAAATAAGAACCACAACTAGGATTGAGTCAGGATCCAAGCACCATGCCCTGACACAGAACACAGGGGATGTCAGGATCCTGGCATGAGAACTAGGAGGAACTCAAGACAAGAAGCCAGGACCCTGACATAACCGATGACAAAGACACAGAGCATGAGTCTAGATCCTGAACCCAAGAAACAGGAAACAAGAACCAAGACTAGGATTGAGTCAGGATCTAAACATCATGCTCTGACACAGAACACAGGGGATGTCAGGATCCTGGCATGAGAACTTGGAAGAACTCAAGACAAGTAGCAAGGACCTCGACAAATGCTATGTCATTCATCGCACATAGTTCTAGCCAATCATAACTTGAAACTTGATAAGAGCTGTAGTCACTCATCTTTGCATTCGTAGAGACAGACGCGGGCATTCAACCCTATCCTCCCCATCACCACCAGGTTGGTCTCTGTCCATTCAACCAGGGTAGGCTCTGCCCCTGCCTTTTTCATCAGGCAGGAACGGCATAGTTCGGATGCAAACAATGGACGGGGCCTATGCCAAAGAACTTTATCATATTATGTATTTGCTATGATATGCTGATTAATTGTTAAATAAATATTATTTAGATACTGTCCTGCCACAGGATTCTTTATGGTAGAGCTTTGCAATGCAACATAAATACCACTCAGCTATGAGACTATGCTGCTGTGCAGTGATAGAAATAATAATTTGGTGAAGAGCTCATAGTCACATAGAGCATGTCTATTGACCAATCAGCATCCAAGATCCATTTATATAAAAAATAATTTTTGATCAAAGTATGGCTAAACACTTGTTTGTATATGCAGTGTTTGAGTGTGTGTATTTGAGAGTGTTTGAGAGTGTCAGCCCCAACAGACTAAATCTATAAAAGCTAAAACCCTCAACGTGTTTCCTCTGTCACCCTCAATTGCTTGTTCAGCAAACTTACAAATAATTCAAATCAGTTTGATTCTCTCTCTTTCTTGTTTCTTTCATGAGAGATTGAATTAGTGTGTTTATTGTCTAGCCTGTTAAGCCATGTGAGATATAATTGACAAGTATAGTCTTAAAGATCTATCTATCATTTCTGTTATCTCGCCCTGCTTTTCAGTTAGCTTCAGTCTGCCTCCTGCATTTGCAATACTAACTAGAAAAGGCACGTGTCCTCTGCAAACACTATACAATCTATTCCTACCAAAGCCCATTTCTACTCTGTCTGCTAACACCTCTCAGAGCTAGCTGGCCAGCCCACAGAGAGCCAGGGCGAAATCTGGCCTTCATTTACAGTAGACAATTTGTATGGGATTCAGGCAGTACTGTGGCAGACATGCTGGGTTAACACATGAAAACCAGCTCTCAGAGCTTTCTGTGAAATCCAAGCCCCACACACATGAGACACTTAAGACACTCATTTAATAATAACGTTTATATAGTGTTATGGTTGTATATTGTGCTCAAAGACTATGTGTACTTTAACATTCAAAACACAAAATTTTGTAAACATTCATAATAAAATTGCCTTTTTTAAAAAAGCTAAATGTATCTCCTCCTAAAACTAGGAAAGAATTACCATACACCTACTCCGTTTACGATTAATCAGAGGGAGCATACTAAATTCTGTTACAGACGATATTCTTACAGAATATTCTTCTATGGATATGACGTACGTGGCAATATTCAGTCATGAACCTAATGTTTGTTGTTAACAATCCAGTCACTTAAATAGAAGTAGATAAACACCTCTGTCTCGAAAGCTGTTTAACAGAGCTGTATATATATGATTGCTCACTGTGTGGGTAAGCCTTAAATCTCAAACAAACAAGGGTGCTAAGCTGAGTATTTGAGTATGATAACAGCCCCCAACAGACATAGAAACATACATATAGAGAAAAGACAGATAAAAACATTTGTGTCCATTGGCATGTCAGTCACTCCTGGGAGAAGTTTACCTTTTAGTAAGAGCCTCCATCTTTCTGCAGATCAGGTCAGGCTTTCAGCAGTTGGGTGGAGTGACTGAGCCACCAGTATTGGCTTTTAGATATAGAAGCTACCATAAAATATATCCGTTTACTGCTGAATGGAACCAGCTAAGCAAAATGAACAGTCTTCTCTAAGGAATTTGGGTATATTTAAAGACTGTTATTTCTTAATTTAGACTTAAAAGCAGGTAGTGCTAAATGAGAAAAAAGGAGAAAGAGAGAATGTAATGAGCTGAGAATGAGAATACAACTCAGAGATAAATGTGCTTTATTAGAAATTGAAACCTTCTTTATTTGACTGAGTACAGTAGTAGATTCTTTTAATTCAATTTCCTGCATGCAAGAAGCACAATTATTCTTTCCCAATAAACTACCATAATGCTTACACTTGTTAAGGCAATTATTACTTACTAGACATATTATCATGTAAAAAACTACGTAAATTATGTCACAGGTTGCAAAATGTAAATATTTTTATTAGATTAGATGCAATTGAGAGACTACATAAAATATTTGTACCTAAATTATTTGAAATATAAAGACAACTACAAGAGAATACATTAGGATACAACAGAAAGTGTATTTCATAAAATTTTTAAAATTAGAATATATGGCAGCAGCCCGATAAAAATGAAATCTGCCCAGACCCTTAGGACAACTTCCCCATTGGACTAGCTCCAGCCTCTCTTATATACGGTCCATATAAGGAACACTCACTTTAGAGCATTACTTTTAGAGGTTGAACTTTCTGCAGCAACATTCACCATAACACATGCAAATGATTTAGGCAATATTCCAAATTACTAAAATGTGTACACATTTTACGCATTTCACAAAAGCAAACACACATACACACACACATTAGAGTAAAACCCCAGCCTCCAATAAACTACAGAGGGCTTTACAAATTATTATATGACATGAATTATATGGCTCTACGTGTGAATCTAAGTGTGTGTGTGCCATGAGGATTATGGAAGTCCACAAAAACCTTCATACGGGCCTCAAAAATGAGAATAAAAGCAATAGAGGGGTTAAGAGAGCAGGAGCACTTCAGAAGACAGGCCCAGCAGGAGACAGACTCACTGTAGTAACATCAATAGATGGCACCTAATGCTGGGCCACTTCCTCTGTCTTTGAACACAGAATAAATTAAAGAACAAAGAACACAATGGCATTTACCGCTCTGCAGTATGTTCACTCCCGTTAACTGAGCAGTGCATGACCAACACACACATATATACAGACACAAACATCTCCTGTGTTAACTGATGGTGATTATGTCATAAATTATATTACATAACATGATAAAGGATGACACAACCTGACCAACTAATACAGTGACAGACACTCAGCCGTATGAGGTTATTAATTTACACTTTTACCAAAGGAATACTGTATTATTGTGTCCGACAAGAAGTGGAGTATTAAAGGAGTAGCTTAAACCCTCTTTACTATACTGTTTTCCTACAGTAAAATTACTGTACTACACAGCTACAAGAGGCCTTTTGCTTTCATAAAACACTAGTACCAGTATGAGAAAATATAAGTAGATTAAGTACATTACTGCATAGAATTGAGTTACAGCACAGTAATGAAGCAGTACAAATATTAGATTTTTAAAATCTTGTGGTCAGTTTTTTGAATCTGCATGATTGGATTGGCACAATTTGCCCATAGATTGGATAGCCCATAGAACAACAGTAAATAACAAAATAATGAGAATTAAGTGTTAAATTAAAAACGAAGTGGATATGTAAATGTTCACAGCACAAATAAGGAGCAGAGACATTTTAGCTGCCCCGAACATACATTTATTTTCTAACTATGCTGTGTCTCTGTGGGTCAGGCTTTAGTTGCATTCTTCTTTGGATATCACACACACACATCTTACAGGTGCTAATTAATAGATAAATAAATAAAAAGTTATAAGAGTGTGAATGAAATTATTAAAGCCTGACCTCCAAAGACTCATTCATTCGATGTCAGCAACCCTAAGCACAATGACTGGCAAGTGTGCTGTCACTATATTTAAGTCAATATCTGTCTGTTTAATGTAATTAAATATTAGGTTGTGTTTACATTTCATCTACAAGCAGTGCAAGGCTGAGAGTGATTTTTTATCTGTTTCTTGCAGTGTGGGTGAAATTACAGTTACAGAAATTCTAGTCTCATGAGAAAAGCAAGAGAAGAGAAAGGTTACAAAAAAGAATAAAAAGTGGATAAATACAGAGAACAAAGAAAAGAAACACATACAACAGAGTAAAGTAAATGGCTGTTAAAGAAAAGAGCTAGAAGAGGGGAAAGCTGTAAAATGCTGGAAAGACGAGAACAATATTTCTTCAGAGAGTAAAAAAGAAATAGTGTAATGATAGAAGTGAGATAGACAGAGAAAGAGAGAGAATCCCAGATAGTATACTTCTTCTCTCAGATAAGGAGACCACTCTTTCTGTTTTCATCAGTTCATCAGTCAGACACACTCAGCCGACACACACCTTCATTTATCAGAAAGATATTAACAAGCCATTACTGTAAATGTGTTTTGCAGTAATTTAGTTGTCAATGCATAACAGCAGGTAGTTATGTGTTGACACACCATGGTGACTGCTGTCAAATAAACAAAACAGAAAAAAAAGGAAAGGAAAAAGGAAAGAGTTTCCTTTTGGCAAGCCACTGATAAAAGCTGAAACTTACACATTACATATCACATACAGTATTGTCAGAGCCTCTGTATAAATCTTACTGCTGTTTACTAAGAGTTTAATCACGATTAAACTGATCAGCCACTAAATCCAAAATAACTGTTCACCGTCTTAGTTTCACATACACGTCACTGATACAGTATTAAACAAATTGAATTGTAAAATAATTAAGACATTAAGGAAAACAGTTATTTTGTGTGTGTGTGTGTGTATGCATGCTTTAAAATCATAAAGACATACTCATTCATCCTGATAATTAATGTGCAACAAATAAAAATTATTGCATCGAGAGAGAAATAGAGAAAGGGAGTGTGCGGAGGTAAGACTATAAAAGTGCACAAAATTGTGCATTATATTCATTTTGCATTATATGGCATTTAGACGCAGTCAGAGAATGACACAGTGTCAAATCTGCATGACGGAATTAGGTGAGTGTTGAGAGAGCGGGTCAGCAGGGGTAGGGGCACTCAGGGCACACACACACACACACACACAAACATACATTATTTCTTTATCACACACAAAAGTGCATTTTCATCACATATACCTCATGTACATGAATCATCATGTAAATGTGAAAATTTCAGATCACTAAGTCAGTTCATTTACCTGCAATAAAACAATATCAAAGTACAAGATGATCTGTTTCTTTCAAATAATTAGACAACATTTACAAACATCTTACAATTTCAGTTAAAATCAATAAATGAATAATGTCCACAAAATATAATTTTTATTACTTTAAAGCCTAAACTATGGGAGTGTAGACATGTTAATATATTTAATGATTTTTGTTTTTTCCTTTTGTTTTCTCTTTTTTGAATTATTTAATTTAATAGGGGAATATAAATAAAGTGAAATATTGTAGAGGTGTGCTGTAGCTTAATCTTGTATTTTTGTGTATTTTCCCCTTTTTACTAAGTTCATCAACATTAACTTAACATTTATTAGCATAGGAACTTACCTATGAAAACGACACACATACGTCTATCTTGCATGATAATAAATATGAGGTAGCATTAAAACATAAAATTTTGAAGAAATATGTAAAATGCACATGATTTATTTTGACAAGTGTTTAAACTCATAAATGACTAAATACCAGACCATTAAGCAGAGACTTAGAATACATACATAGAATATGATCTCTAATATTCTCTCTCTCTACAGTGTATTCAATTTCAATATACAATTTCTGATTTTGAATTTGGGAGAGGAACAGAAAAATAAGGGCAGACTGCCATCAGGAGGAAAGACAAGAAATTACACTTTTGTGTTAACTTTGCCAGCCTGTATGAAGCTTTAACACATATTAATGTCTTGGTGACATCTGTGACCTCTGTTCTCTGCTGGAGGGAATAAGACATGTTGATGTAGTGATACTTGGGGTACTAGTGACACTTGGGGTACCTAGTGACACATACAGCACGTGTCCTTCAGGTCTATGGTCATGCACCAATCGTGGTGTTAAATGCAAGCATCTTAAACAGGAATCTGCGAGAGGCCCATTTCAGAGCACACAGATTCAGGAACAGGCATAACTGAATGTGAAGTAGGAGGTACAAGAGATGCCACTGAACCTGGGTGGAGCCTAGTGAACTAAATCACAAAGTCAAGCAGCCAGCACAATTCTCCTGTGGGTGGACTTTCAAAAATGTCAAGGCGCAAGCTAGCAGCGGATGTCAGCAAACAGGGCATGGCTCCTTGGCAGCCTGTACAAGGAAGTAAGGTAACACCAGGGAAAATGCCTTGCAGAAATGCACTGCAATAGCATTCTCGGCTGGAGGAGCCTCCATGGGTTGTAAACTCATCATGCATTTCTAGGAAGACAATAGACCATGGTGTGATGAGCATTGCAACCAAAGCCCAGTACCAATCATCAGCTGCAAGTGTTCCAGGGAAGGTGGAAGGTTCCATCCCAACTCGACATTCACAGTTGCCTAGGAAAGCACAGCTGTTACTTTAGCGTCAGCCTCAGCTCATACCACCACACCTTAAAATGGGGGAGCGAGCATAAGCCCAGCCTCCAATGCTGCTATCAATAACCATCTTCCTACTGTAGCCCCGAATGTGACAGCGAGCCCACTACAGGAGGGCCGCTTAACCCCTCTGAGAACTTACACGGTTAGAACAACATGAGGGGCAATGGGCAGTGTATAGGGTTCATTGTATTTTTAACCCAGCAGAAATGCTTCCTTTGAGATTTCAGAATCACTTATGATGCTTAAAGTTACATCATTTACCATAGAAAGAAAATATACACTCCACAAACGCTGCCTCAGCATAGGAGCACCCTAGACATCTCATACAGACATCGTGGCTGTATCGTTGATACAAAAGGAAAAACGCACTTAAATTCACATACAAAATGACATCTTTTAAAAAATGTAGTATGCACAGATTTACTCTGTAGAATGACACACAGAGACACTGTAGGTGAGACCGTGTAGTGTGACGAGTCTCTCCGGGCTGATCAGCGTCGCCCTGGCAACCGACGCGCCGCACCTGCACCAGCTCATCACCGGCGGACTGATCACAGCTGGACCGCATCACCACGCGGCTTTAAAGAGCTGCCAGCTCTCGCCCTCGCGAGAACTGGGTTCGATGACAGTACAGCACCATGACCTTTGTTTTATCTGTTGCAGAGAGCAGCGAGTAGCTGGACTGCCGCTTTTGGGGAGCACGCACGGGCTCGGGCTCGCACTCGCACAGCAACAAGGGGAATATGGAGCACGCATCGCACCAGCCGCACCAGCCACACCAGCTGCTACACCTCTTCACTTCAGCACTTTTATTGTAATAAACCCACCCTCCAGGGTATTTTCTCACCGCCTGCCTTGTTGTGTGATTCTTCACCCGTGACATCTGGTGGAGAATGCGGGCAACCCTGTGAAGAGTCACCGACAAAAGTAGGCGGCACCCCACTAAAACACCCACCACGCACCGCTGCCCGACCCCCAAGCGCAAGCCACCCGTCTGCTACCCAAAATGACGGCAAACGACGACGTGGAGGTGTATTTGCGGGTCTTTGAGACCACCGCGACTCGTGAGGGGTGGGCTCACGAGGACTGGGCGCAGCTGCTGGAACCCCTTCTCACCGGCGAGGCGCAGCGAGCTTACTTCTCCCTGCCGCCGAGGAGTACACAGAGGTGAGGCGGGAGATCCTCGCCCGACTGGGTCTCTCCTCCATCTGCGCCGCCCAACAATTTCATGAATGGGAATACAACGCCCGGGTGCCAGCCCGTACCCAGGCCGCCGACCTGACCCGCATTGCGCAGCACTGGCTGCTCGAGGGGGATCCCACCGCCGTGCAGGTCGCAGAACGGGTGGTCATCGATCGCCTCCTCCGAGCCCTGCCGATCGATGACCACCCTGTTACGGAAGCAGACCAGACGAGAGAGGTAAGTGAAAACAATAACAAAGTTTATTTCAACAGAGCAATTAGGGAATGATGACGTGCAGATCCGGGTAAGTTTCACAGTCCAGATATGATCCGTGATACGTTGATGTGACGATTGAATCTAGAACTTTATCCTTTCCAGGAACGACGGGAGGAGAACTGTAGACGAGACACACACACACAC
>JAZGTI010017642.1:0-12087 GCA_036877585.1 Botia kubotai | reverse complement strand
TGTCTTCTGGGATACAAACTATTATCTTAAAACACTTTTACAAACTATTTTTCTTGCAGATTGAAAGGTCACAGTGGAAAGTGTTGAGAGACATAAAAAATATGACAATTTAACTGATTAACAACACGACTGACAAAATATATTTTGATGAGTTATTGCACCTAAGCCTGCCATTAAGTCCCATTTAATTACTTCTCAAACCATGACAAACTTAACAACTTTGTGGTGCAGTGGCTAGTATGTGTGCTGGCAACACAAAGAGAACTGTTGAATAGACAGGAATTCAAGTTTCGAGTCCAGTTATGGATGCATGGAAAATCTCACAAAAATAGCTTTTATCTTGATTTTAAAATTAATGCAAAATTTAACAATGGAAATAGTTAGTACTAATGATATCCCCTTTACCCCGGTTATGTGCATGTTGTGCAACTATGTGAATGAGAGAATTTGTAAAGCGGTCTTACATGGTTAATGATTCTGCATGCGGCTTCATGTCATGTCTCTCCCACTACTGCCCACTGTGATCTGTTCCCGTGACAACCAGGTAGAAAAACACACAGGTCCACTCCTTTATTTTAGCGATAGATCTAATGATAAAATTGAAGTTTACAGGAATCATTTTACAGCCCTGACAAAGGAACTCAAACATAAAATATAAGCAGAGATACCATCTTTTAATGAGAAAAAACATTATGGATGAAAAAAGAAGTAAACCAGCAATTGAACCCTTGTGTACAGAGTATTTCCATTCATTAACCATGACGGTGTTTAAAGATTTGCATGATCTTAAACTAAGAAAAATGAAATACACTCGATCTTATATTTTTGATTTGTGATTTCATTATTCAAGTAAATACATATATGCAAGTAAATATATGTAAAAAATAATGTATACAATGTATACATTAAATGTAATGAGATTTTACATAGGTCAGTACTTAATGTATTAACGTTACTTAGTGGATGTAAGTCAGTCACACAGGTGTACTAACAAAGTAATGAATGACATGTAGTTCATCTTATTAACTATTGACACAGACACATTCACTATGGACAAAGATAGACTTGTTCTCCCAAATTTAACAAATTTAAAAAGTTTTTCCTGAAATGTATTTTAAATATAGACATCGTACATATTTAAATGTAGCTTAAGCGTCCAAATATTCTACAGGCACAATGTATATAGTCGAATAGAGTTTAAGTCTGATATTATGCAAGTTGCCTGTTTTAGATCAGATAAAAGACGAGAAATGCATGTAATAACAAAATTCTATAAAACTATAAATAAAAATGCTATAAGAACAAAAGGACAAAAAAATTAATTTTACCTTTTTTTACTTTATGAGAATTATTGTCTATTCTTTATCACTTTCATAATAAATTTCCATTTTTAATGTTTTGCATTACTAATCATTTTGAACAACTGATCAAATAAAATACTCTTTTTTTTAAAAACTGTTTAAAATCTCAAAACTCATTATATAGACCACTTATGGGAAAACGGGTTGTTAATTTACTGTTTAAACAACATTTGTTTGTAAAAACTTTTAAGCAATTTATATGGACAATTACAGTACAAGTATAGTTTTAGTTCTAAAGGTAAACAGAAGGCTATGTAGTAAGTAAACCATAGTCAAATTTCAAAGGAATTAGATCATTGCTCATTGCTAAAAATATCAGGAAATCCTACAGTGTAATTTACCACTTATATGTTCAAGTGCAGCAAGGATGATTAGCACTGGTGTCAGTCTGTCTCTGTATGTGGCTTAGAGAGGTTTTACATTTACACACAGCATGAACCATTCACTGAGATGTAATAATCGAACCATTACTTTCACAAGCACTGGGATTGGTGTGCATCAAATTTTGCAATACCCTATTTTTTCTGTTTACATTTGAGTATTACCATGAAGGCATTAGTTACGATGTGTCAAGCAAGCATTTGGATCGGTTAAAGAACCTTGTTGTAGGTGAGGATCTTGCAGTGTTGCAGCAGATATCTCTGGCTCTAGTTCTGTCCCGGTGCAGTCAGAATATACATTTAGATAAACACCCAAATAGCTGTAAGAATCACATAAAAGTAGCCAAGCACACTTTACAGCTTTATCTACATTTTATTCATTTGAAATGTATCTCTAATTGCTATATTAGTTTAGTTTTAACTAAATCACTGGGCAAACAGCAAAACAACAATAAAAAACAAATAAGAAGACTTATTATAATGTTGTGTTATAAAAGTCGCTGTTCTGTTTTGTTTTGCACTGACATTAGTACGCTGATCGTTTGTGTGTTATGATGAGATAACCATTCACAGCAATCATTAAGTCATTAGGATGTTTAAAATGTTTAATCAAATGAGAATTAAAAGTGTGCCATGTCTTTCCTGCCTCAAGCATTTTTCACAGTCAAAACTGACACTTCAACCGTCATAAAAAGCTAAAATGAAGCAGTGAACACTGGTAAATATCCAAACCAGGGCCAAAACTTGCAATATTTTGCTCAGAAACAGATGGCAGTGAGTGTGTAAGTGTGTGAGGCAGAATCTGAAACAGACATCCTGTGGGGTGTGAAAAGGTGGGGGGAACAGGAGTGGAGTTTTTGGGAGCGTTCGTCTGGAACCCTCAGGAAAGTGTAAAGAGGGAGCGAGGGAGTGAGAGGCGAGGAGGAGGGGAGGGGTGGGGTGGAATAGATGTAGTTGGCAGCACATATGTCTGCAGTTCAGCAACCATATGGATGAACAGCTTAATAAACACCATTTTAAACCATAACCATCTTCATGACAGACAAAGAGAGAGACAGAGAGAAAGCTAAAGGGAAAAAGTGAAAAGGAGAGCCTGTGCCTGTCATGTGAGTGCGTGTATGCGTGTGCTCATCTGACTGTTTTGAGTGAATAAACTTATGTCAGCGGGCAGAGCCACACTGAATGCGGACAGACAAACCATGCTGTAAACGGGCAGTGTGAGACAAGGGTGCTTCTGCGAGGGGGAGCCGAACGTACAAGCACCCACATAAAATGCATCCGTTATTGGCAGGCCAGTGCAATTGCAAAATCATGAGCATTCCTGTGATTATTATTACATACAATCGCTGACATGTTCTGTGTGTCGTGCGCGATTGCTCTCTGACACCTCCCCCTCCCTCCCTGGCCGCAGTACGCGTGGGGGGTTGTGGGATAGCGTGCTCCGCAGGAGTCCTCCAGAGTAGTCCTGCTTTAATGATGGCAGCGGCTGCTTAATGATGACTTCATCAACACATACGCATGATGAGCTTTAATTGGCCACCAGAAACTCCTGTGTGCATGCTTGTGTGTATGTTTATGGAGAAAAAGAAAAGGAGAGAAAGATTAAAGGAGGAAAGAGAGAAGTATGTTAAAGACCTTTTATTATGTCCATCAACTGCTCTAAATAAATCGTCACACTCGTCTGTCACACTTTAGTGAAGAGAGACAGAAAAAGAGAGAGAGAAGTTATGATCAAAGCTGAAATGAAGAGCTGTACAATGTTATGTTCAGCAATAAGAGGCTGTGTCTCAAACCTGTAAAACACTGACTTCAGTAGCAGTATACAGAGGCAGGCAGGCATAAACGCATGACTAAATTCAAGTGTGTGAAGTTCAAATGCATCATATGCTGCCTACAAAATAAATCTGGTGTCAGGCAGAAAACTGTCTATGATATCCAACAATCCTATGCATGAGTGTCGGTGGTTCATAAAGAGAATAAAGGGGATTGCAGATACTCAGAAACAATGTATAGTATAATGCAATGCAAGTCGCTTTGGATAAAAGCGTCTGCCAAGTGCGTAAAAATGTGAAATGTTAAACTCACCTGAGTGAGCACTAGATCATTAGACATGATCTCATGGTACTGTCTGAAAGCAGAATCCATACATAGTATCTTTATACAGCAATGCTGCCCATTAAGTCAAAGGGATTAAGTGAGCGGCAAGAAAGCAGGGCTGCTGCCTTAAGTTTTGGACGCAGCCAGCGATACAAGTGAAAGGTTTAAATAGCACACATATATCACACAGATTCCTCTCAGCGCTCTAATTAATCAAGGATCCCCCCCCCATTGCTCAGCCCCGTCTTCAAGCCACTGACCCAGCTGCACCTCTCTTCTTGCTCCATTGAGAGCCAGTGAGGGTGAGCTGACAGGCAGCATAGTGGAGGACAACTCACCATGTACTGCAGCTAACACACAGACACACCTACACACACAAACACAGCTGTACACACCTGCAGAGTACTAAGAAATTGAGAGGGCTGCCAGAGAGTCTATCAGTATTAAGAAACGTCAAAATATTACTGTGTACATATATAGGATTCCTAAAACCTGACAACAGCAGTGAAAATGCATATATTTTATAATTACAAAATTGGAGTGAAAGTTAATTTTTGTTAGTATTTGATATTTTGAATCATAAAATTTGTGTGCACTCATGCTAACATGAAATCTGCACATTTGTGAAAATCAGATGTTCTTTGTTATCCAAGTAGGATTTGAGAATGTTCCACAAAACAGGTTACGTGCTTCAATACAAGAAAATCTGTCTTTTTGTGCAAAGGTGTTATGCAAATTTTCACAGATTTTCAATGTGGTCTCTTGGACTTTTGAACCCTAACGTACAGAAATGGCCAACCCCATACAGGATAGAACACAGGCTACATAAAAACATTGATCATATCAAACTGTTAAACAAATACACCCGAACATATGGTTACAAATCTCCTAAAAGCTGGAGTCTGAGAGGCTATGTGATTTCTGACAGCCCACTCAAATGAACAAAGTCGGCTGATATTAAAATGCGTTCTGCTATTGGTTGGTATTGGTTGGTATTCCTGGCATAAGCTATAACTCGCCTTTCTCTTTCTGCCCCCACAGAATGACAGAAAAAAATACAGATGTCTAATCCATTCATTCTCCAAACCCGCTTATGGAGCTAACAAATGTATGTACCCATACCCATGCCAAACACTCAATACTGTCAGGGATAGATAGAGAAACAGTATATGTGTTGTGCTACATCTGGAAGTACTGGAAAGTTACCCAGCAACGTCAGAAGCAACCTAATTAATATTCATGACACTGTGACCCACAAGCCCCTGTGTCATGACATCACAACCAGATAATCATGTCCCACCCCAACCTCAAAACTTTCCCCAACTCTACTGAATGACCTGTACAAATAGCTCAAGCCTTAAACATCAAGTTGAAGTGGAAATGTCAAGAAAGACCTTTCCAGCTTGGCTATTACTATAGGTGGCAGCAGGAGGACATGCATTGGAAGCACAACACGTGTCGGGGTGTCTCTTTCAAAGCCTGAATTAAAACAAGAAGGTATAGTGCAGCAATACAGTTGTATACTGCACTGTGAGTGTCACACCTTTCATCTTGAGTATGCAAAAGAATCTATAACCAGAGCTCACATGCCTGACAGCCAGTTTTAAGGTGCCCACCATATTGCCTGGACATTGATGCCCTCCGACAGCTCAGCCTGGTGCATCAACAGAACATTACAAACATTGGCACTTGCCGAACAAAGGAAGAACTGCTGTTAGAGAGAAGAACTTTCCTTACAAAACATGGCCAACTTTCTATATCTGGATCCACCATCAACCAGCGCTCATGATTCTGTAAAGCAGCTTTGAAACGATTATGCATTGTGAATTTGCGAAAAAGAAGAGAAAGTGAATGTGATGTTGTTTGGATTGTTACTACACCTGCTTCCTAAATGTCTTACAAAGAATAAAACAGAAGGTGTCAAGAATAAAAGAAGCAGTCAAAGTTGGATGTTCACTTATAACTTCAAGATTACTGAAAAGTATATACTAACAGTACTAAGGGTTTATACACAGAAAATGCTGCTCCACATTCTGTGTAAAGACACTATGCTACTTAAAGCTGCAATCTGCAACTTTTTTGGTTAAAATGAACAAAAATCAGTTACTGAATATATACATAACAGATCAGTATCCAAAATGTACCCTGATTCGCAACCGTAAATTTATAACAATGATTTGTAATTTAAGATTTAAGATTTTTGCAGCTTGTTCTTATACAACAGTTGTTCAGAATAAAAATAAAATAACTAACTACGTGTAACTTGCAGTTTTACTTTTCGAACAGAGATGGCGATAGGCAGGCCAAAGTTGTGAATTACAGCTTTAAAATTATATTAACACATGCCAACTCTTATGCTGCTTTGGTTCTGTGTAATGACAATAGATTATTGATTTTCACATTTAAAATTTCAATTAAAATGTAATATTTTTAATTACCATTTCATGTCATATTCAAATTCTTTTAAAACAGTAATTTCATGACATTATTTCTGCAATTGTATTACCTGTGTAACATTTACATTTATGTCAGTTCTGTGCAGCAATGTGTCTGTGTGAATACATGTTTTTGTGGCATTTATGCAGATCAAATGCAGTTTCTGTGCCACCGCACAGCATAAAGATGGTACTAGAGAACTAAATAGAACAGATTAATAATAATAATCTTTTAATTAAGCATGGGAATGCTAGTAGTAAAAAAAAAAAAACAGGAAAACATTCTTAATCTTGAATGTCTGTTTTAAAAGAGGGTTACCTGGATATAATACTAAACAAAACAAATTGTTTTTTTATGGTCATGTCATAGTGCACATAATGAATAAATAATGATTTATTTCCTGGCATTATCATGTGTGGCATGTGGTGAGATTGGTGTGTGTGTGTGTGTGTGTGTGTGTGAGAGAGAGAAAAACAAAGTGAGAGAAAAATAAAGAGAGAGCCTGAAGCATTTTTAATTTACAGGCCTTGTGTTGTGAGTTATCAGTGTTGTGTGCTGCAGTGTTGTGGGGATGAGTTAATTGGCTGAGTAAATAGCTATTCACCTCTGAGGGGTTTAGACCCAGGCCAATTAACCACAGACACACACACACACACACACACACACACACATGCACGCGCACACACACACACACACTCTTATTTATCTAAATTGGGACATTCCATAGACTTCTATTGTTTCATACCCAGCTAGTTATAAACAATATAACCTAACCCAAACCCACACTCTAACCCTTACTATCACAGAAAACGTTATGCATTTAAAATTTTAAAAAACTATATACTATATACTTTTTTTACAAATGAGGATGTCCCCAAAATGAGGTATTCCTCAGATTTGACAGATTTTGCTGACATTTGGGTACAAATTTGTCCCCAGTATGGTTAAGTACACACACACAAAATCAAAAATGTAGAACAAAGAATAGTACAACAGTACGTTTTCCACATCAAGAGTGTCCTGCTTTAGGTCATCCATGAACACAAAAATCAGATAAGCTACATTAAAATACAGTGTGTGTGTGTGTGTATAAAGGTTCTGAGGCCTTAAGAATGCCCTCCAGTATTAATAATTGCATTTTACATTAAATATGCACTTTGAGGGTGCTAATAGTCAGTGGAAAATACAAACAAAATCAAAGCCAAACTTTCAAACACTTTGTCTCCACTGTGTTCCATTAGCTGAGTTTAATTACCATTTACAACAAAACACAGAAAAACAAAAACAACATGGCGGTCTGGAGACAGTGAACCTGGTGCTAACACAGAGAGCACTTTAGGCCTAATTAACCAATTAGAGAGAGGCAGCCGAGAGCTAACAAGGTCCCGTTACCCCAGCCCAGAGAGGTGAGGAGGAACCTGCTGATTTAATTAAAGGGGTGGGGTGCGGGGATGAAAACAATTTAATTACAGCCAACTATCCCCAAGGCATTGTGGGACAGTCTCTCGGCCCCTCTGGACCTGTTTGAACCTCAGAACGCTAATGGAACACTAAGATAACATTTCAACAGCATCCCCCCTGACAACAGGATCAGTCAAAACACAACACGTGAACAACAACAATAAACAAACGTGTGGTTGATGTTTAAGGGAAGTTAAATGAAACAAATGCTCATTTGGAAATTAAGCATCATTTCACATCCAAAGACGCAGGCCTTCAGACAGCAGACAGATATTAATTAATATCCTGAATTACAGGCTCATTTTATGCTTTAATAATCAGCAGTTTAGCATGAGCTCATGACACATGAGAAAGTAATGGGAGATTTCTCTTATAAAGACGACAGGATTAAGCGGTTCGTGCCAGGAAATCACTTGTCACTGACACACACATAAACAAGCTCCCACACATACATGTACCAACAGCAGGGAAGGGTATGAATCTCTGGACCAGAAGTCTCATGGTCCAGTATTATGTCTAGTTCATAATACTGGGTTTTGGACTTTAAATTACAGGACAGGATAAAGAAAACAGAAGGACAATGGGATCAGGGCAGAAGTCAGATGTAAAACCTTTAGCATATACATTACTCTCTGTTTCACAGCTTTGACTTACACATATTCACCCTTTATCTCACGCATGGGTGTCAAAACACACATCCCACAGGTCAAATACGGTTTGTGGAGGAGACCATCTAGCCCATGGAATGACTTGAATAAGACAAATTAAAATCAGAAATTAAAATAAAAACAATTTAAATTTAAAAATCCTCCAAGTATATTTATTATGAAATATGTTTATTACTCGTTGACATATTCCTACTTTTCTAATTCTATCTTAGTATGACACACAGTTGGTTGTGTTGCATGTTATATCCCATTAGCATGTGTTTTAAAACGCTAGAATTTAAACACAAACAAATTCAAATGGATTCATGTCCAAAGAAACAATGAAATTACATTAATACATTAATCTGATATCGCAAATATAACACATTAGGTCAAAAACAATATGGTGACAAAACACATTTGTTTTCATAGTGAACTTATAGGCATGTTATTCCCTGTGGGCTTCATGACATGTCATGACAGGACATGCTAAGTTGTTTCTCATCTTGTCTTGTGAGTCTCTGGTCATTTCTATCCGCTTCTGTCTAACAAACATCTGAGAACTTAACCCATTCACATCCCTTCCCCTCCCAGCAGGGGTCCTCAGAGGTTCTGTAGCTTTAATTAGTGCCCCCCTCCCACATTTCTCACAGGCATGGGGCCATGTGTAGTTGTCGTCACCATGGTTCTGCTTGTCATGCCCTGGGCATCAAACTACCACCCAGCAGGGCAGCTAATTGGCTCTAGAGGACACAGGGGCGTGACTAGTAGGATATGCAATTCAGCAAACTGAAATACAGCATAGGACTGTGTGTGAGTTTGTGATACTATCTACTATATATACTACATAGTATCTATAGATACTATGTCTTTAGCAATTTGTTATCAAAATCAAACTCACATAATACCAGAAAAGTAATATTGTATTGTTCTTCAACACAAGAAAATGAGCGCACCAAGGTATCTCTAAAATAGCACTGACAATGGTGTGGGCTGAAAACATACAAATTCATTAGAACAGTGGTAGCATTTATCTGTCTTTATTAATATGTTTTAATGGTAATTTAGATTACAGGTGAATGTAATTTAATATGATTTGGGCTGTCTATATCATACATACTGCTTACACTTATTTTAATCTGGCCATTGGTCCAGCCACTGTGAGACAGAAAGTTTATGTGGTAGTAATGAAATAAGGAGGAAGGAACTGAGATGACATACAAAACGACACAAACAGAAACATATATTTATGTTGTACCTGCCCGAAGATGATAGAAGTCAAAGACTGATTGGATAAAAGGAGTCCCACTACCTATAGATGTAGGAGTCATTTTTAGAAATTGAGGGTTGTTCAACACAGGATCCATTCTTGCATTTAAAGCTTAAATGTTATGTTTGTACTGGAAAAGCAGTAAAAGAAATTAAGTAAATAAGTAAAAAATAAGTAACCCAATCCCATCGCTAACGATTATCTATCCCCTAAACTAGATAAAAATAATAGTTTGAAACGTGAACAAGCCCGTAACCCAGCCCTAAACCTAACCCCAAAATCTCAATGGCTGTAAGTGTCATTAGAATGTAGTTCTAAGACAAATGAAAATGTTAAACATGTCAAATCTGATAAAATCAGGTTCCATGGACACATTTTAAAAGTTGTTTTTACCTATTAAAATAAGCTTTTATTGTGCAGGTTGCTAAATAAACAGCAAGGCCCACTGTGATGGTCAGAGATGGACTAGTGCATGTATACAAGGATTAACAATGCAAAAACAACATAAAGGGATGCAATAAAGAACCCTGTGTGAAACAGCTCAACAGAGTTTGACATCAGAAAAGAAAAATGAATATTTGCATAATTTTGCTATAACATCACCTTATACTGTCACAAAAAGGGCACAAAACCTGGAAGAATTAAAAGCACATACCAACATAAGGAATACAATTTTGTTTCAGGAGAAAATGAATCCCTTGATCCAATAATGGAAAAATACTAAGACTGTAATTCTGACATTTGAATACTGTGGATCAGACCACAGATGTACATTATAATCAATGTTCAGTTTAATGATCAGTATTATATGACATTTCGAATTTATTACTGACCTTTAACACATTAATAAAAATCCTCATTACTCATAAGAGACAGCAAGGGTCAGAGGCAGCCATCATAATTGTCAGGCAGCTTGCTCTCCCTATCTGTTCTCTCTTTAAATAGTGGTGTTAACAGAAGACTAAAATACTCCTATTTCTGAGTGGCCCAACAACACTTCCAGACAGCAGGGGGGAGAGGGTTTAATCAGAGCCCGGCTGAGTGTGACCTTTTCCCAACAGATTGGTCCAGAGACACCCCCCTACCACCTAGCTTCAGTCTTCAGAGCTGGTAACAAGCAGCAAACTGCCTACCGCCCATGACACAGAGACACACACTGAAAACACACTCACACCCTTACCTGACATGTGAAAGGGCATGGGGATCTTCTCTCCTGTGTCTGGATGGATGATGGTCGACATAATGAATCCACAGAAAGGATGACAGGATGAACAAGGACAAACGAGAGAAAACAGGTGAGAGCAGCCTGATGGAAGAATTACTATGCTGAGGTTATCCATAATTCTTCTCTCATTACACCACTGATCAGAACTACAGCTTGCGAGTGTGTGTGTATGTCACACTCTGCATGATGATGCTGAGTGATCTGAGAAGGTTCTTTCATCAGAACCTGTAAAAGGTTTTTGTAGCTATTCACACTCACCTGTTTAACCCTCTGAGCTGCCAAAGCTTTAGAATAGAACAGAGAAACACAAAAAAGGGAAATGCTAAAATTTGTATCCACACTTTGCCTATGTGGTTTCCAAGGCAACGTAACTTCTTTACACAACACATTCTGATTAAATTGTCACCTTGTAGCGATTTTGATTGCCTGAAGTGTGCACCCCCCCCCCCCNACACATTCCGATAAGCTATACAGAAAAAAAACAATGTCTTAAAATGTACCTTTGAAAGACCATTGAGTAACGTTAAGCTTACATGAGCATTAGTCACAAAAGTTCCATTTGTGAACTGATCAAAGAGTTTTACACATTCACATAAAAGTCTCTAAAATAAAATGAAGTGCGCCAGTGATTTAAAGAATCTCACTGAATCTTACCTCTGATACAAAGAGTGTGCGAGGGTGCGAGGGGGATCACATCCAAAAAATATACTAATTTGCTATAAAATGAACCCTGAAAGAAACAGGCCAGGGAAAAATAATTTTGGAATATTTGGGAAAATAATAAAATATTATTAGCTACTTAGTATGTTAAAATGTTTGAAGATTGTGTATAACTTTCTACTACTGTTACTGTTGAAAATGTAGTGTACTTTTCCACACATATGCCTGGTGTTTAGAGAGGCGTTTGTTTTTAGCTAACCAGTGTAATAAATATAATGTGCTGAACAGACAAACGTTTAACATACATTTATCACATTATATTTATTGCTTTCCTGATTTTATCTTTTTATCGATGGAAACTAAGATTTTTCTTTACCTAATGAATTCTAAAAATAATAAGATAAAGGCCTTAAGGGGCAGGTTTGTATGGGAAAAGAAAGCTCTTCCGCGATTAATAATCATGGTTATTAAACATATGTCCACAATTTCCTTAAATTATTCAACAAATTATTTTTGAGGTCCCAGAAACTTTCTCCAGACGCGCGAGTCA
>JAZGTI010017641.1:0-12089 GCA_036877585.1 Botia kubotai | reverse complement strand
TGCATTTTGTTTGGGCACAGCACTCCTTCCTTTATGCTGAGGTCTAAACATTCTTGTTGTCTGCTGACAAGATCCCTGATCCAAAACTCGTTCCAAAAGACTGATCACTCGATTCAAAGACTGATCCTGAGTAGACTGCTCGGTCACTTGGGGTGGAGGTACCACAGCAGCAACTGTCTCTAAACCTTGACTGTGGGCACACAAAACGTCCGTTGCCTGAGCATGACATGCAGTGCCACTCACATGTGCATTAGTCTTGCGTTGTTTAAGCTTATTCTCCCTTTGATACTCATCCAGTCTAAGCTGCACATCAGCTGCCGTCCATTCATGCAGCGGCTTACACTTGAATATAAGAGACAGCTCTGGATCAGGACAGTTCCTGATGAACATTACAGTAACTTCACGAAAGGGATCATCTAGGGTTTTACCCTGTCTCTTCAGTCCTTCTCCAGCGATGTCAATAGCATTGTGCAGCCTAATCCAATAGTCGAATGGTTTCTCGTTTTGCAAGGGCAATGTGGCGTAAAAATCTGCCAAAGGCATGCACGAATACACTGTGTCACTACAATGTTGTTTGAGAAGGTCAAAAACTGGCTTTGGACCCTTACTGAGGTCGATCAATGGGTTACTTCTCAATCCAACTTTCACCACATCACGTGCTCTGCCCTGTAACTTAGTCAGTACTTCGTCAATTTGGTCTTTCAGCGGCACTTCACGTTTTCTCAAGTACACTTTCACCGTTTCCACCCACTCATCTACAGAAATCTTCTCCTCCCCATCACCTCTGAAATATGGAGGTTCATTAACACCGTGCTTAACAATTAAGCTAACTTTTGACAGTTCACTCATATTGAAAGTTGAGTCACTTTGCTTGTTTTGGCCAAAAACCCCCCCGATTCAAGACAGGTGACAATGTTCTGGCCAATGCTACTGCCTATCTGTTTCACAATGTCATTAATCAGGTTCACTGGTACAGTGTTTAAATCGGAAAATTGCACAGAATCATCAGAAACTGCGCAAGACTGAGACACAGTAGGTGTCTGCACATCAACACTTCTTGTGTGAATAGGGGTTGAGAAAAGTGGACCAATTTTATCAGCTCCATCAATCTGTGAATGGGCAAACCTCAGTACCCCTCTCCCTCGTCCCATACTGTTCTGACTATTAGAACCCTCCATATCAGAATCAGCTATTCAAATCACAATACTACTTTCTTTTTTCTTGTTATAAAAAAAACTATCACATTAGAATCGACAATGTAATTCGAAATTGAAGTAGTCAACAACCCAAAATAGTACTTAAAGTTCTTTGAAAAATGAATAAAATTCAAAAGCCAAAATATTTCAGTCCATTAAATACATTAGGAGTTTTTACAAATCAGGTATATCCCAGTTCACAGTTCATATTGTAAAATGGCAAACCTCTCATCCACACAATCACGTTGCAGCGGTGCACTCTGGCCTATCACCCCGGTCACGCCTCCACTTGCGTATATCATCGGTCCCACGAAAAGTGAAGCGACGGTCGCGGCACCAGTTGTAGCGGTGTGTTATCTGCGTTGTGTTGTATATTAAACTGAATACACCAAATTCCTTGCCATCAAGTCCTCATTTATTGGATCTGAATAACACAAAACAGAGAAATTGAGGACTCTTGCAGCAAATAAGCAGCGTGCGGCATCAATGCACGACGCGCTGTGAAATCACATGCAGACTGGGGAATACATTTACACAACAGCACATTTTGAGAACATATTACAATAAATCATGTACCTGAATAACACAAAACAGAGAAATTGAGGACTCTTGCAGCAAATAAGCAGCGCGCGGCATCAATGCACAACGCTGAGAAAGATATAAGATTACATTCGTTAAGCAAAACTTTTAAAAGAAACTGATCAACAACATGCGCGTATACATCACAGGGACTTATAATCACAATTATGTAAGTATATAGTGTACAATCATCTGTTAAGTTAAATATAGGTCTAATTGAACCACCACACAACTGTTGTGACCTATCGCTGTGAAATCACATGCAGACTGGGAAGAAGCAACGCGTGCCGACTCCCCAAATCAGCATGGTTGCCAGATACACGCAGGAAACCCAAATATGGTCATGACAAGTGGAATCACAAAAGACGTTCTAAAAACGCGCACCTGCTACATTTAAACAAATTGAAAAGTTTTTATATTTAAGATTCTTTTTTAAATGTGTTAGAGATCCAGTTCTGCACACTTTGTGCATTCTCTCAGCCATCTTTGTGACGTGCATTCTGGGATGGCTTTTGGTTGTGTTGAAGGAGTTCCCATTTATGCTGCACTCTACTTGGCTGCTTTTCATTTTACTTTTCCATTTGTTGCAACTTATTTGGCACAATAATTGCGTGTTAGTGAGAACGTGGTCTTCCCTGGGTTTTTTTTCACTACCTCTGAAGTGATCAGAGTGACCCAATCACAAAACGTATAAACTGTGTTTAAACCTGTATATAGTGCCACCTGCTTGTGACAGGGGAGTGTTTAACATGAAATAACTGTATTAGTCCACATTTCTGGTCTTATTGCACTTGCTTCTTTAAGGAATATTATTCCCAATAGAGACTAAATAAAATGTTTGTTTTTGTACTTTTTCATGAAAACAAGATCAAATCAAACATTTTTAAATATTTTCTAACATTTTTTAACCATGTTTAGCAGGTGTAACAGGCCATTAATGATGATTTTACTGTCATGTGAGCTCACAGATAAATAAAAACAGCTCTACAAATTCAGTAATGGTCTAACGTGAGACCTGAGCGATTGTTGTGTGTGTGCTGTTATTGATGTCTGGCAGCGGGTTTTTGTAGCCAGGGTAAAATCACCTCAGTGTTTTAGAACAGACAGGGGTGACTCTGAAGCCCTTATGGGTACATCTGTGGGTGTGTTAAATTATTCATACCATGAAAGCTGGTGGTGAGTGTGTAAAAGGAGCGGGGAGGTCTGGCGGATGACAGCGATGTCAGAACACGCCTCACTGATACAACATGACAAGCAGCTAATACACTTCTGCTATTCTGAAGACTGTGTGTGACCTGGCTGGAAAGAGAAATTCATTATTTTGTAGATTGCGTCAATGTGCACACACAAAATCTGACAACATAACTTCCATTGCTTTGTATTTATTGTGCTGAATTGCCTCTTTTTCTACATTGTAAACATGTACACACTGAGACAGAAGGTCGCATACATGGGTATGCGCCCCTTGTACACCAATACACCCATTTTTTCTCACACTTGCTGGGTCGTTTACGCCTGTCCATGGATCAATGTGAGTAATTCTGGAAGACTACAACGTTGCCATGGCAACTGAGCTACAAATTTGGCACGCAAGCATGGAGGTGTGTGTGTAAGTGTGTGTAGTGGGGGCCAATAGCTTGTAGTATTTATACTGCCAAAGTCTGGAGACTTAAAACAGCTCTCACACAAAGAGACATTAGATACACACACATCTCAGCCATGTCTATATGAACGTTAAATAATATTTCACCCAAAAATGGAAATAATTTTGTTTATTCACTCAAGTCTGCATGTTCTGTGGAACACAAAAGCTGCAACAGGTTGCATTGGGCAAAGAACAATGTCACATTTTTTTTGAGTGAGCTATTTCTTTAGGACAGAGGATATGTTCACCTGGTATTGGGTGTCACAATGCTACTTTGATTACACACTCGTAACATCCCTAATGGCGAGTCAAAATTTCAGTCACACCAGGACAAGAGCACACAATGGCACATTTATTTTGCCAAACGAGCAAACTGCATGTATCCATCTTAGCCTGCTAGCTACTCGGACACCAAACGAAACCCAGGGGACCCAGGGAGTAATTTGTCCCGACAAATCAGAAAATATCAACTGCTGAGACTCTGCCATAATACTGACTAATGTACAGGCATTTTGCTAGCTTGAACAAAACGAAGATCAAAATTATTTGTAAAAAAGGCAGACCTGATTAGTTGTTAGTATGTGGTTGTACAACTAATAGAAAGGTCACCCTGATCCATGGGTTATATCAGAAAGAGATAAATCAGCAAGAGAAAAAGGACCATTAGATTCTAAAGAATTATTGGATTCCATTTAATTCCACCTGAACACTTAGACTAACATACAAGTGTAAACTGATAGCCCTTTAGTGAAATATTATGTTACTGGAGAAATGTTGATAAACCTTTGATTGCCACTAAAGGTGTAAGCTTTTTGTAGCTTAAACTGGCAAAGAAACACCCACTTAGACAAGAAGAGTCATCTGACTGACATGCAACTTTGTTCTGTCACTACATGCCTACACGACTCTACAAACAATTTTTTTAGAAGCACAAACTTCACAAACTTTGGTAAATCTAGTGGCTACTTTCTCCAAAATGCTTACTTGAGGGGTTGTTGCCCCCTTCAACATGTTCGTTCATGTTCGTGTCCCGGGTCCATTGTGAACTCTCCACCCCCTCATCAATGGCCCATCTGTTACTCAGTTTCACTATGACCCTTGTCTGACATCCCTGCTTATAGGTGATCCATGCTTAAACCTTACTGGTCATTTCCATATATGTGGAACCTTTATACAATAAACTGCATGTATGCAATTGTTAGCAGTTACTAGTTGCTAGCGGTGCATCCCGTTCGACATGTTTCATGTGTGGTGCAGCTGCATGCAACCTGTGATTTTAAGTTAAGTGCTATAACAGATAATGACAAAAATATGCTTCCAGCTATATTCACACTATATCAGAAAACGAAACAGAGCATCTCTGTCTATTCGTAGCTTATATGTCAGGTTAAAGCTACTTATTATACATGCAGCTGAATTTGATACAGGAGGCAGTAAACAGCAGGCTCAGGATCAGCTATGAAAGGTTCCAACAATGGTGTGATGATTCTTCAAGCCCTCACTCTCTCATTCTGGCTCAGTTTTTGGACTATAAAGGGAGCCAGGTCCCCAGCACATTTTTGAGTTTTTGGGCTCTGACAGATGGAGCCAGAGGGCAGAAGTTTTACAGCAAATGGCAGAAAAATACATGCCTCACACCAAAGGCAGAGCCAGGATTTTTTCATGGGGTGGCCAGGCAGGGGCCAGCAATTACTCTGGAGTGGCACAGAACATGTTATACAAACAACAAAGACACTTATGCGAAGAGCACAGAAATTATTGTAATGTATTTGCCTTGTTCTGTTTATTTTAAAGTTTATTTTACTTGGTCTTTTATTTTAAAGTGTATTTTGTAGTCCTAGTCATGGTTATTGTAGTCCTTTCATGTTTCCCTGCCCTGTGCTTTCATGTTTCCAGGTGTCTCTCATTTTCATAGATTACTATATGTTTGTGTGTGTGTATATCCTAGTGTTTATCTTAGTTGTTTGTCTGTTATTGTTTGTAGTTTGTTTTGTACTAGGGTTTAAAGCAAGGACATTTACAGAAACTCTTGCATTATTATATTTACAATTATGCATTTGGCAGACGTTTTTATTCAAAGCGACTTAAAGTAAACTCTACGTATACAATTTATCAGTACCTGTATTCCCTTGGAATCGAACCCCCAACCTTTTGCGCTGCTGACGCAGCTACAGGATTACAATTAACAAGTAATCAGTGTACATTACTTGATATCTTTGTTTTATGAGAAAGGGGAGTGAAAACTTAACTGCACTTATTTAACTGCACTTTCTTAAAAAGTAACTACAAGTGGTGTGGCCTGTGAGGTGTCAAAGCCTTTGCCCATGGTGGCCGCGTCACCCTTGGCCACCCTCTGGCTCTGCCCCTGCCTTACGGTAACATACCTATGGCAAGAATGAGAACTTGTCTCTCACACCTAATGCTGTCTCTGGCTATTCTATCAGTGCTGGGGAGGAACTAACTAAAAATTACAAAGTTACTAACATAAGTTTCTCAGTGGCAAGTTGGTAGCTAAACTGTGTTCAGAATAGTGTGCCTCCAGGAACAAGCTGTTTTTTCCCCAACAAGTAGTGGTGTAGAGTGAGGTTTATGCCAAGTTGTATTGGGCAGTCTTACAACTGAGCTGATGCAATAATCAAATATCTTATTTATATTGTAGAAAAATCCTCAAACGCAGCATTGGGTGGTCTGATCGGTTTGTATGAATTAGTTATTTTGGACAATCTGTTTCAGTGAATCGGTTTAGTGTTTTTACTTGTAATTTTCTGGAGCAGAATTAATATTTCATGTAATATGTTAATTATTGATTTCATTATGTATATTAAATGTAAATTTGGCTTTAGATTGGATAGATTGGATTTGAGTAAAAAAAATGTATAGTAATATTACACCATCAATTACCTTAATTGCTATTAGCTACTACCTTGTATTATAGCTATCTATTTAGGGTTGCTAGACTACAGTTTAACTAATAATTTTACTGTTTAAAATTATTAGTAGCTGGTCAGTTACAATCTAGACCACAGTTTCCCTAGTAGTTTCTCCAACCCTGCATGAACACACAAGTAATAAAAAAGCATCTTCAAATATTCTGACTTCTGTGTGTTGTACGATATTCTGTGTTTGAATTTCTATGTTTTAAAATGACTATTTAGACAATAGAGCACCAGAGTCATGGTTTGTTTAAAACACACTAAATCTGAAAGACAATAAAGCTCATCCCCTTAGGAATGACCACCCTCCGCTGACTGCCCATTTATAGAAATGCTTCAAAACAATCTAGTTAAGACTCACTTTAGCACTAAGTATATCTGGAGAGCAGAAAAAAGGTGAATGGGCTCTCTGGCCCCCAAGGTCCCCAAGGAGCAGCCCTGTAGAGGTGAGGTACTTTAGAGAGCCTGTAATGCCTTGATGTGGTTTGAGCGCCAGTGATTTGAGATTAGCTCCACTGAGAAATACGAAATATGTGCTTAGAATTCTGATGGCAGGCCAGGGTCAATCAAATTGCCCAGCGCTGCTTGACTTGTGTAATAAGGCTCAGTTACAGACAGATTTAGATAAAATCTCTTTTTCCCCCAGTTTATTTTTATGGCTAATGGATGGGAATGTTACTTTTTTTGGTAATGTCATCATTCTATTCTCATACTAAAGTCAAAGGAATGCAGCTATAGCTGTATCTATAGCATTTACAATAGAGGTCTGGGGGCATTGGATGTCCTTTACAAGCAGAAGTGCAAAACTTTTGTTAAAGCATTTTATTGATCGTTCTAAACAAAAATATTTGATATTTGTCATTTTTGGAAGTAGAACTATTTTTTAGAAGTGGAATTTCTGGTTATGTGACTTTCTATATAGCACTGTTTACATTTTAATAGTTACTATTGTAATTCCTCCACCCACAGAAAGATACACCACATCTCCTGCCATGATCCTTGCATATATAATACCTTGTTAACAGACTGTAAATGTTATATGACAGGAATTATAAAGTTAATATAACTTGATATAAGTTGATATAAATGACAGTGTTAGTGTATAATGTTTAAGCCTTACGTTTATTAAGCATGTTGGGGTGGCACCACAGCTTAAAAATTAAACTATTATAAATACATTTATATAGTGAGTTATTTACCTTTTGATATAACAGGAAGAGAAGACTTGGCCAGCGCCAAAATACTGTTATGCTTGACCGAACTGATGACTCACTGTAAATGTTACGGTGAGGAGCTGGGCTGAACGTTTGTGTTAGTGTGGAAAACAGGGCAATGACACAGAACTGAATCAAGAGATATATTTAATGAAAAAAACAAATAAACAAACACGAACCATTAAAAATAAAGAACGAGGACAAGTGCAGACAGCAGTGAAAACCAAAAGACAAAAACACGATGAAAAACATACAATACAAAACCGGGGCAGAAGTATCCAAACGTTAATCCAAAGAGCAATCCAAGAACAGGAGCATTAATCCACTTTGAACTTTGAACTTTGAACAAGGAATATTGTGACTAACAATCACAATAACCCACCCCCGCTACATGAAAACCAGGAACTTAAATACACATAGTAATCAGCTAGACACAGGTGCAAACAATGAAACAAAACCAGGAAGTGACATAAAACAACGGTGACCTCATCAAACTGCGACAACACTAAACATCAAAATAAGAGTCTCGAGCTCCTCGCTATAGCGGGAGCTCGACAACGTAACAGTAAAGATCAGTGGACAGAAAAGCCACATAAAATATTTGCTGCTAAATATAAAACTCGGCCTTCACTCTCTCTTTCTCTCTCTTTCTCACTATTTTTCTCTTCCTCTATGTCACTGCCCCTCACACACACACAGAATCTTAGAGGCATCTTGTGCTAATTTAAAGGAGTCCTCAGGTCTTGGTTTGTCTCAGAAGTAAAACTGTGAATGTTGCCCACCTTGAGGAATGCAAATTGCATGCAGGACTGTTGTGAAACCACATAAGCTGCACTCACATATTGTCAAGTGATTGAGATTTTGTATGAATATGTGGCATAGATTGGGTCTTGTTGTGTGCAAAGGCTGACTGTGGTCCTATGAGGCCCTGGGACATCAGCCGCTATGAAAGCCCCCTCTTGTTACAACTGTGAGACATAATGTCCAAAAAATGAGAAATGAAAATGCAAACATGAGAAATGATATTTCTTATGTTTACATTTTCATTTCTTATTATTACAGTCACACATATATACACATATATACATTTACATTTAGTCATTTAGCTGACGCTTTAATCCAAAGCGACTTACTAATGAGGACAAGGAAGCAATTTTAACAAATATAAGAGCAACAATGAATCAGTGCTATAGACAGGTATTCCAACACAGTGTAAGAAGCTGATATATATTTTTTAATATATCAATACTTTGTAGAGCCACCTTTCACTGCAATTACAGCTCCAAGTCTTTTGGGGTATGTCTCTCAGCTTTGCACATCTAGAGATTAAACTTTTTGCCCATTCTTCTTTGCAAAATAGCTCAAGCTCAGCCAGATTGGATGGGGAGCGTCTGTGAACAGCAATTTTCAAGTCTTGCCACAGATGCTCAATGGGATTTAGGTGTAGACTTTGACTGGGCCATTCTAACACATAAATATTCTTTGATCCAAACCATTCCATTGTAGCTCTGGCTGTATGTGTAGGGTCATTGTCTTGCTGTAAGGTGAATCTCCTTCCCAGTCTCAAGTCTTTTGCAGCCTCCAACAGGTTTTAGCTCCATCCATCTTCCCATCAACTCTCACCAGCTTCCATGTCCCTGCTAAAGAAAAGCATCCCCACAGCATGATGCTGCCACCACCATGTTTCACAGTGGGGATGGTGTGTTCAGCGTAATGAGCAGTGTTACTTTACCGCCACACATAACGCTTTGCATTTAGGCTAAAAAGTTCAACTTTGGTCTCATCTGACCAGAGCACCTTCTTCCACATGTTTGCTGTGTCCCCTACATGGCTTGTGGCAAACTGCAAACGGGACTTCCTATGTTTTTATTTCAACAATGGCTTTCTTCTTGCCACTCTTCTATAAAGGCCAGATTTGTGGAGAACATGACTTATAGTTGTCCTGTGAACAGATTCTCCCACCTGAGTTGTGAATTTCTGCAGCTCCTCCAGAGTGACCATGGGTCTCTTGGCTGCTTCTCTGACCAGTGCTCTCCTTGCTCAGTCTGTCAGTTTAGGTGGACGGCCATGTCTTGGTAGGTTTGCAGTTGTGGCATTCTTATTCTATTTTTGGATGATGGATTGAACAGTGCTCCTTGAGATGTTCAAAACTTGGGATATTTTTTTTATAACCTAACCCTGCTTTAAACCTCTCCACAACTTTATCCCTGAACTGTCTGGTGAGTTCCTTGGTCTTCATTATGCTGTTTGTTCACTAGTGTTCTCTAACAAACCACTGAGGCCTTCACAGAACAGGTGTGTATGTATTTATACTGAGACCAATTACACACAGGTGAACTCTTAACTAATTAGGTGACTTCTGAAGGCAATTGATTGCACTGGATGTTATTTAGGGGTATAAGAGTCAGTAATAATGCATGCCACACTTTTCAGATTTTAATTTGCTTAAAATTTTGAAAACCGTATATCATTCCACTTCACAATTATGTGCTACTTTGTGTTGGTCTGTCACATAAAATCTCAAAAAAATTCATTTAAGTTTGTGGTTGTATGGTGACAAAATGTGAATTCAAGGGGTATGAATACTTTTGCAAGGCACTTTATTACAAACCCATTCCTATAGCCAGCACCCCTCCCAACTTGTTACAGATCTGTCCTTTTGCCAAATACACAATAGAGAATTACTGTTGATTCAAAACAAGCCAACAAATATGGATAAGCAAGACAGGCCAAACAGATCAGGCACTGGTTCACATTTATTACAGCTAACAAAAATATTGGGCCTTTCCCCGCAGTCCTCCAAATGATGAAATATTTCCATTAAATTTGGCTAAACACTTTCAGCATGTGTGCCAATAAATCATGATATAAAGATATTTTTTGCAGATATTTTCTTCCCTATCAGGCAACAGAGCAACTATATTATACTTCAGAAAATCTTACCAGCGCTTTATTATTGTTTGCGTATCGATCAAATATGTATGGTCAACATTTCAAGTGTATTGTTGGTGTTGAATATGAGATCTAAAGTGATCACATTTGTTTCAAACATTTCTTTCAACCTTCTCAAACACAGTTTTTGACACTAAAGAGATGCCATACCTCTCAATGGCTTTCCTGTAGCTCAGTGGTTAGAGCATGGCATTAACAACGCCAAGGTCATGGGTTCGATCCCAGGGATTGCACATACTCAGAAACAAATGTATAGTATAATGCAATGTAAGTCGCTTTGGATAAAAGCGTCTGCCAAATGCGTAAATGTATCACATGACACCACACTCCAAAAAACTGAATGTATATTAAATGATATTTCTGCCTGCTCAGATCCTGAAAATGATTTGAATTGCCATTCCCTGTACAGTTGGTCACACTTTATAATTAGGTTTAATTCATTCACCTCTGCTAATTTAATGAAATAACATGCAATGACAATAAACAATAACTTTACAGCATTTGTTAATCTTACAATACAGTTTATATATATTGTTTATTTTATTATTTACATTTTATTTTTATAAACTGAAAACCTGTAAACATTTGATGCATTGTGAATGGCATGACTAAAGAATATATAATGGTTTATATACATTAACATGTATTAATACTAGTTAATTAACATTAATATACAATAAAAGATGGGTAACACTTTATTTTTCAGTGTATTTGTTACATATTACATGTACTTAGTATATTAATAACTATGCTAGGGTTAGTACAGTATAAGCAACAGTAATAGCAATATAGTAACGCCACTACTAATAATATTGTATGTAGTTGTATGTAAGTGTCTGGATTTCGCTCTCTTTCTCTGCAGTCCTAAATATGTGAGGACAGCCTCTCTCCACCCTGCTGTTATGAATTTGTTGGTCAGGCTATTTGTCATGGCAACAGAGAGAAAGAGAGAGAGAGATGGACAAAAAGATCCCTGAAGAGATCAATACTCGCTTGCCCATCCCCCGGCCTGCGTCAGTATCTGCACGTCTTATAACTGTTTAACACAGGACAACAGGGCACACATACACTCACACAATGGCATCTCCTAACAGCCTGTTTACACACAGTTCTGAATGTTCCTGCAGTGCAGTGAGGGCTGAGTCAAATGGGCAGGCAGTGAACAATTAGTAAACCATAAACAATCCAAAACGTAACCAGGCAAAAAACAGGGAAATATCGCTCTGAAATGCATGCAAAAGGCAATACAAAACATTGCAACGAGTCATTGGCGATCCGGGGTTTAAATAGTCCCGTTAACGATAAACAGATGCCAAACAGGAAGTAATCAACAAGGTACATGGGCACGTGGGTGTTGTAGTCCAAATAGGTTCAGTACTCAAGGGTTCCCTCTGGTGGCACGGAGGAGGCGGAGCAGGAGCCTCCTCCGTAACACCTACAATTAAATTAAATTTTATTTATATAGCACTTTTTAGAATGTTACATTGCTTTAAAGCAGCTGTACATAAAAAAGAATAGCAGTAAAACACAAAGCAAATGTCTGACATGTTAATGGTATTATTGCAAATAA
>JAZGTI010017640.1:0-12089 GCA_036877585.1 Botia kubotai | reverse complement strand
GTGGAAATAATCGCTAGACGGTGCTGTTTCTCGTGGTTTTAGTGAATGCCGTAAGGATTTGCAGTAGATTCATCCATGATGGCGGAGGACAGTGAGTCTGCGGCCAGCCAGCAGAGCCTGGAGCTGGACGACCAGGACACCTGTGGCATCGATGGAGACAACGAGGAGGAAAATGAACACATGCAGGGGTGAGAACGTGAGGGCAGGTTGCGAAGCGCATGTGGCTCTCGGGGTTTAACTGGCGGACCGTCACCTTTTAACTGCTCGAGAGATGTAAACAAACGGTTAGCTTAGCAACCAGGTAATCAGCAGTCGAATCGCTGTACATTTTAAAACCGTCTGCTAAAATGTAAGCTTGTTTAATTGCCCAGTAACGGTGCATGTTTTTAAAATCGCGTAAAAAAGTGTAGACATTTGCCTCAGAGAGCTGGTTGCGTTTAATCTAAAAGTTAGCCGTAGCTAGCTTAATATTAATGTGAAGGATTTATTTGAGTCCAGTTGTCAGTCTGTCTATGTGTTTTTCGAAACATATGTTGAATCCTTTGGGGTTTTAGGTAACTATTGTTCCATTGAGATGATGGAAATGAAAAGCATCTGACTGACTTCATTGGTCTCTTTCCGTCACCCTAAACAATGCAAACAGGCTTGATTCTTTTCATGAGCTGAGCAGCATTGCAGTCGAACATCTTTCCTAACTGAAATACCGAACGTGATAATAATATCGCGATTTAACAGGTGTACGAATAGCAGATCCGCTGTTGTCAGGCAGACCAGCGATCCTTAGACGCCCAGAACGGCCTGTAAAGTTTGCCTCGCTTCTATGAGCACACACTTGCTGTGTAGCTTTTATGGTGCAGTTCCGCCCAGGCCATTGTTGTAGCATCAGTGCATTTGACACCTTCACGTCTTTGTCTGATGTTTTACTTGGACATGTTTTCCATAAAATATCACATGCGTATCGAGTGAGGTGTGTGTGGTTAAAGATTAAAGATGCTGTGATATTGTTAAGGAGTCCTGGAGGAGATCTTGGTGCAAAGAAGAAAAAGAAGAAACAGAAGAGAAAGAAGGAGAAGCCAAGCTCAGGAGGAGCTAAGTCTGACTCTGCCTCTGATTCTCAGGAGATAAAGGTTTCTGCTTCGAAATTCAGTAAAGAAACGTGTAATGTAGTCTGATGTTTGTTCTAATTCCCCTAATGCTTGTGAAATCACAGAGTGGATTTGTTAAAGATTGTTCACGGACAGTTCTTGGGAACAAATAATTGGTTCTGTTTCTGTCTCAGAACCCTGCCATTCCCATGCAGAAACTTCAGGACATTCAAAGAGCTATGGAGCTCCTGTCCACCTGTCAAGCTCCGGCCAAAAACATAGATGAGGCCACAAAGCACAAGTACCAGTTCTGGGACACCCAGCCTGTGCCCAAACTCAGTGAGTCGTGCATTACTCCTGTCAGCTGTTTAATTGCAGCATTGCGAATGTAAGCATCTTGGAAAACCTGCAACAGTCAGAATCTGGATGTATGAATCTTGCATCTTATATTATTCCTGCAATAGTGTTGCATTTAGCAAACAAATCAGTTTATTCAGTAAACACAAGCTCAGCACAGATTTAATTGCAGTTGCAGCTGGTGCTTTTCAAAAGTAAGGAAGTTAATTATAATATGTCTCGTTAATGGCAAAATGTGTACTATAGTTTCAGTTATTGGCCATTTGTTGTCCAGGCCTTTTAGAGCTTACTCTGTCATCATATAGACATTTACATTTATGCATTTGGCAGATGCTTTTATCCAAAGCGACTTACATTGCATTATACTATACATTGTTTCTGAGTATGTGCAATCCCTGGGATCGAACCCATGACCTTGGCATTGTTAACGCCATGCTCTAACCACTGAGCTACAGGAAAGTATAGAAACAATATAGAAATCAATATAGAAACGCTGGGCTTCCAGAAAAAATGCGCTGGTTGAAATCCAAATGTCCAATAGACAATGCCACTGGAATTTTCCATATGTCACTGGAATCAATAGATCATGCTAACAAGTTCCCTCTGTTTCTATGCAGATGAAGTGGTGACAACTCATGGTCCAATTGAGCCAGATAAAGAAAATATCAGACAAGAGCCATATTCCCTCCCACAGGGTTTTATGTGGGACACACTGGACCTCAGCAGTGCTGAAGTGGTATGCATATTACTATTATCTGTGTGTGAGAGACAGACAGATAGAACAAAGGTGTAATCCAACCCAATTAATATGCATGTACTGTATAACAATGCAGAAATGTTTATATTTTTACTATGTACTTTCTATATATATAAAGTTATATAAAGTTATTTTCTTTGTCTTGTAGCTGAAGGAGCTGTACACTTTGCTGAATGAAAATTATGTTGAGGATGATGACAACATGTTTAGATTTGACTATTCTCCTAACTTTCTGAAATGGTAAGTTATTGAGTGAAGTAATCTGTTTGCGTGTGGTTAATTATGTTGTCATGCTTAGCAGACTTTCAATATCCTAATCAATTCTCATCTTCAAAAAAAGGAGTTCACTCTCTCCTCTCCCTTTTGTCTTTTTTTTATGTATTCATAATGCACCTTTTTTGTATAACTCGTATATCAATATACCCGTCTAATCTTCTTCCATCTTTGTAAGGGCGTTACGTCCCCCAGGTTGGCTGCCCCAGTGGCACTGTGGAGTCAGAGTCTCCTCCAATAAAAAGCTTGTTGGGTTTATCAGTGCCATTCCTGCAGACATCCACATCTACGACACGTGAGTTAAGGCCACAGAACTTACTGTCTGCTTCAAAATCGTGCAGTATACATTTTCAGTTTGTTGTAAGCAACTTGTACAGTCAGTCAATTGATGATTGGTGTTGCTTTTGCTGATTGGCTATGAGAGTGTTATGGTGTTGTGGTGATTGGTCTGTTCCACCTTATTTACACAGCCAGGACTATCTGCAATGTTTTTTGCACACAGTACAGACATCTAGCAAATAGTATGTTGAGTGTTGAATTCAGTTTTCGGCAATGTTTACAGAAATCGTTTGCTACACCTGTAATACTAAACATTTTACATTGTTTGTAGTCCAGTTTTTACTCTTACTACTTGGCTTTATGTTCAAAGGTTAAAGAAGATGGTGGAGATAAACTTCTTGTGTGTGCACAAAAAACTGCGCTCAAAGCGCGTGGCTCCTGTGCTGATCCGAGAGATCACGCGGAGGGTGAATATAGAGGGAATTTTCCAGGCCGTGTACACTGCTGGTGTGGTGTTACCCAAACCTGTATCTACATGCAGGTACCAAATCAGAGCACAAACCGGACAAAATCAACACTTACGTACCAAAACTGTTAATAGCATCTCCAAACAGTTTTTTATTTGATATGAAGCATTTTAGGGGGATAATGAGTCTGTTATTATCTATATCTTTGCAGATACTGGCATCGCTCTCTTAACCCCAGGAAGCTGGTAGAAGTGAAGTTTTCCCACCTCAGCAGAAACATGACACTACAGCGAACAATGAAACTCTACAGATTACCTGATGTAAGCTGTTTTGTTTCTTCATTAAGTATGTTTATATAGGCAGTTCTAATCGAGCTGTAAGCAAGCTGCTGCAGGTTTTTGCTATAGGCCGGAGGTTGTCAGCTCTGGCCCTCAAGGGTCACGTTCCTGCAGACTTCAGCTTCAACTCTGATCAAACTCCTGCCTGTGTAGTAACTTTGTAGTAACTCTGAGGACCTTGAGTAGCTTGTTCAGATGTGCTTGATCAGGATTAAAGCAAAGACTCTGCAAGAAAGATCTTGAGGGCCAGAGTGGAGAACCTCTGCTGTTAAGGTACAGGGTTTATAGGTTAGAACTTTCTGTATCCAGAATCAAACAGAGCCAAGCAGATTACTGTTATCACACATTTTCTTTTATTTTCTCATTCTATATTTGTCATTGTAGAGCACTCGCACCCCTGGTTTGAGGCCGATGGTAGAGGGAGATGTGAAGCAGGTGACAGCACTGCTACAGAAGCACCTCAGCCAGTTTCACCTGCGGCCTGTCATGTGTGAGGAGGAGGTGAAGCACTGGTTCCAACCACAGGAGAACATCATTGACACTTATGTAGTGGAGGTACATTTATACATAGAACATAGATCAAAGATCTGATGGCTTTTACAGTGTAATCATGCGTTTAACTTCATATCCTCTCGTGCGTTTGAAGGGTTCTGGTGGGCTGCTAACAGACTTCATCAGTTTCTACACTCTACCATCCACAGTGATGCATCATCCACTGCACAAAAGCCTGAAGGCTGCTTATTCCTTTTACAATGTCCATACAGAGACGCAGCTCATAGACCTGATGAACGACGCTCTCATCCTAGCCAAACTGGTACGATCACAATCACTGGTGATTGTGATACTGGTGATCACGATCACTGGTAGCTCATGATCTCCTTATTTCGTTATTTGATTGATTTTATGGCATGCTTAATAGATTCCTATTATATTTCTAATGGTTTGTTGTTTAAATCAACATCATCATGTTTTCATATATGGTCATTCATATTCCTTCTCTTATTTTGGGATGTTTGGGAACAACAGAAAGGTTTTGATGTTTTTAATGCACTGGATCTAATGGACAATAAGACTTTCTTGGAAAAGCTCAAGTTTGGGATTGGAGATGGAAACCTGCAGTATTACTTGTACAACTGGAAATGTCCCCCCATGGACCCAGAGAAAGTAAGTTGCGCAATGCACTGGCTTGCTTTTATTTTCCTTAAAAACCCCAGCTTTGCTGCTTAATCCCCCTGAACGCCTTTAACACACTTTGAAATTGCTTGGATGACCAAACTACTTTGTTATTGATGGTTGTATTGATTCTTTATTGTTTTACAGCTCCATCTGCATCAAAAACTGTGTATAACGTTACATTACATACTAGAACATGTTGTAGGTTCATGGAATTTGCACATTTTTGGATTATTTTGAAAGGATTCACAAAAGTAGTTAGCAGTCAGTCACCAGTAAATATCTGAAATATTGATTCACTTCTCCTTCCTTCCCAGGTTGGCCTTGTTTTACAGTAACTGGCTGCTTGAAGATGGATGCTGACAGACTGAAGATCCATCTCAAGTTCCTTGACTTGGACTGGAAAAACTGACGTCCATTCAAAGTGAATGAGTTATGTTGTGCAGCTCTCTTAGGTCTTGTTCCATTTATTGAGGGGTCTCCCTCTTTTCTCTTTGTCTTTGACTATCTTTCTGAGAATGTGAGAAACATGATCAACATTAAACACATCCACAAGCTGTATACATGTATTTCCCCATCAAGCAAACTATCCTCTTGCAGACCTGTTTAATTCCACGTTTAGTTTTTGTTCATTTGTTTTGTATTATGAAGGTGTGTTGATAAATTTTGTGTGAATTAGCAAGCTGTACATTTAATGGCAGATATTTATTATGTTTTGTGTTGTTTATAATGGACCAGAAATGAGGGGGGGGCGGGGTGTGAAATCCAAAGTCTTTTTTATGGAGCTGCCTTTGAAGTCATATACCGTTTGGCGTTGCTGCTGTCAGTGGGAATGAAGTGTGGAAGATTGTATTGCATTTCAAAGCACATCATCAACATGTTTATAAAGGGCTGGAGAGCTCTGAGGTGCATTTTAATGAATAGGTTTTGTTATTTAGGTTTGTGTGTAGAATTATGAATGTGAAGTTATTTCAGTTTTCTTTCATGAAGGCATATTTGTTACACTTTAAGTATCTCCATCCCCCATTTTCTTTCCTTACAATTTAGTGTTTTTAAATTATTTTAGAATAACAATTCTGATATTTAGAATTGTATTTAAGTTACGTTTTTTTTTTGTTTCTTGGATTTCTTTATTCTGTCAGTATTCTTTGCAGACACCATCACCTCATTCAAAAGATGCATTTGCTGTCGAGCCCTGGTGGTTTTGTTATATTTAAGCACAAGGAGAGCTGAACAATTGTGTGTGTTATTTTGATATAATTGGCGATGCGGCCAGGAATCCCTTTCTCGCTGTCCAGTTGGCTGTCAGTTACAATCACTGTTAGATAAAGCATAACGAAATGTGAACAATTTTATTATATAGCAAAAACTGATTTTGTTTCTACAGCTTATCTTGTCATGGTTTGCTTTAACGTACCTAAATCAACAATATACTTTTAAAAAGAGCACATCCAAACATGCTTAAAAATAGTCCTCTTAGATATCCAACTTTTCAACATTTAAATCTGTGGTTTATTCGAGACTGTCCAGGACACTTTGCGAATGTCAGTTTGAGTATGTTTTTCTAAAGCTTGCTGAATGAAATGAGCATGATCTAATTTTTGTCAGTCTGTACGGTTTAAGAATTGATGGGTTATGGCGAGAGCGCTTCCGAGTACTTGCTTTATTTCTGAGAGGTTGTTTTTTTAAAAAATGTCAAATGTGTAGTTTTAAATAATCAGCTTTCTCTTTCTGAAAACAGTATTTTTATTGAATTGCAGGTTGTTTAAAGAACTGATAGGGGAATAAGTACCAGCACCATGTCAAACATGACATGTCACCCAATTATCTTGTGTCAAAATAAACATCAATTAAGGTATACCAGCATGGATATTTGACTGAATAAAACCATCTAAAATATTAAATTAATCTGGGTCTTTGTTCACTCAATAACCATCAAACCTATATTTTAATAAAACTATAAATCATACTAAACAAACGATCACCATGTTTCCACGGTATAACGTATTAGTTGGAGATAAAACCTTTCTGTTACGTTTGCTTTCCTTTCTTCAGTTTTCTGATTTTCGTGGGATTAGGGATTATTTTCTTTACTTTTAAAGGCTGCAGTATTACAGGAGAAGGCTCACTGGCGTCACACGAAATCTCTTCTAATTTCCTCTTTTGCCCCTTCGCGATATCTGTGTGTTTTTCCTCGGCTTCACCTTCAATCTCACCCGATTCTGGAGTTGAAACCGTCTGAAGCCAAGCCACGTTGAGCGGTGGGACGACAGGGGTGATGGATCTGACCACATCTGCGAACTCCTCCGCATCGCGTTTGACTCCTAGCGCCAGCACACACTTCAGTCCCAACAGCCCCGAGAGCTGCCCGCTCAGACGGGGCACAAGGCAGGCGGCCACCGACCTGGTTATACTCAACGGGATTAAATGACAAGTCATACGTTCGGGCACCGAATTACACACAAGCACCAAACTCAGTTCATTTCTCTCCAATCCCTTTGTGACCTCGTTGATGCCGATGGCCAGCTGTTTCCTCGCCGCCGCGTTGGTCCAGCATGGTTCAGACGGTTTTGAGGTTTGTTCGCTCTCCGCGGTCTGAGGAGCCGGTTTGTGGTCTTCAGTGGGCTTTGATGCCTTTTTATTTCCCCTCTTTCTGTTTCCCCAAACACGAAACTTACTCACCCGTTTTTTCTGAAGACCAAGAGCAGTTATTTTGTCTTTAAGTGTGTTAATAATAAAATGCTTGTGTTCATTTTCCAGCAGGCTCCAATGAAGACTGTATGGATTGTCCAGAGATGTTTTCACTGGTATGGGTTTCTTTTTTTCCTTCTTCGATGCTCCCTTGCCTGGAGTAGACATCCTGCTCTGACAGAATGAGCGGTAAACTAAATTAAGCATGTAACATAACATTAAAACTCATACGAACCAAAACATATTACCAACGGTTCAACAGACCTTTCTTAAATCAGCCTAACATAAGTATTTCACTTGTTTTATAAGTTTACTCTCCACAGCGTGTGCTCTTCTCTCTGTGCGCAGACATGTTGTTTTTGAGGGCCTTTTTCTGTTGTTACTCCGTTAATCGTTCGATGTTCCTAAAATACACACTGCCATCTAGTGACCGGCTCCCTTTAGCCTTCGTATGACGTTACAAAATTTATTTGATTACATATTAAGTTTTAATTGCGAAATGATGTTACACCTTTGTGTTATTTCCCCTTTTCTAATAAATAAACCTAACACCGTGGCCACCTGTCAATATGTTTATATATGTTTATACTGTTTATATATTTCAGTGGTTACACAAATAATTAATGTCAGTGTCCGTAATGTATTTTTATGCCTTTTTTTTATAAAACTCTGGTCGTCTGCCACTGAACAGCTAAAAGGAGCATGCAGGAAGGAATAAAGGGTTTCTCCACAGAAATGATACAAGCTCGGTTCACTGGGTTTCGCCGAGCTCTCCCTCGGACGTTCTGTCAGCCAATCAGCGCTCACTTCACTGCAGTAGTGCGCTGTGTGGTGTCATAGTAGGCTGTAATTGATCCGTGGACCTGCGTTATTTTCTAGAGGACTTGCCTAGCGAAAGAACTCTCGCCGAAGAAAATGACTTTGCAGGTATTCATCGACACAATTGTGTTTATTGCGAGTTGTAATGCACGCATGTAAAAGCCCTTCGGATATTCCGTTAGGTCAACAGCTGGATATATAGGTGTGATTCAAAGATTACGAGCCCTATAGTATTATGATAGTGTTGTATTGTTTCCTACTGTATGCGCAAAAGCCTGTGTTATTCTCGTATGCGCAGGTGCACGTTGCTCGTCCAGCACCGAGCGCGTCCTTCATCTACAGCGTCTGGACGAGCGCTCGACTCGTGAATACAGTATATTACGTAATTTCGTCCATCATTTGTTTGACGAGATATACAGTATAAACACAAAAACCGTGACTTTTTCGGCATGTAAGATAAATATTTGCATTTAAATTTAACGATTTTGTTGGTTGTGAATCTGAACAATTGGTTGCGTACGTATGGAAATAAAGTGTTGTTATTATATTAAAAACGGTTAAAAACGTGCATGTTGTGACAAATGGGGTTAGGGCATGGGGATTAACGTAATTAAAAATGGTCGTGTAAAAGATAAATAAAAAATATATAATATTTGCACAAGTTACAAATAAATAAAGGATTGATGATTATATTTGTTTATAGGCAGAATTTGAGCAATATGCAGAGGATGTAAAGAAAGTGAAGACCAGACCAACAGACCAAGAGCTGCTGGATATGTATGGCCTCTACAAGCAAGCTATTGTTGGGGACGTTAATATTGGTAATTATTGTGGACAAGGACTTCTTCTGTTGAACCTTTCATCAAAGCTGTATAGACTGCTCAGACACATGCGTATCTTTTTGTGCAGATAAACCAGGAATACTGGACATGAAAGGAAAAGCCAAATGGGAGGCATGGAATTCAAGGAAAGGTAAACAATAACATTTGCTTACAAAGTAAAATGATAGTTTAGCTATGAATAAATTGCTCAGCTTCACTGTTCGTACTAAGCTACGCATTGGTCATGTGTAATCTTTGTTGCAAAGGTTTCTTATCACACATTCATTGTTAAAATGTACACTTATTTTCCAGGTCTGTCACATGAAGATGCCATGAATGCCTACATTTCCCTGGCCAAGGAAGCCATTGAAAAGTATGGAATGTGATGGGAAAACATCTCCTTAGTTGAAAGTAGATATAAATGACACCATGGAACAAATAGCCCAATGGTATTTTACCTATTGATAAATTAAACATCACTACAAATATATAATTTTTCCTCTGCAATATGGGTTAACAGACTAAAAATAGTCATCTCAGTTTCTTAATGATACCGCCTGATTACAAGTCATTGGCAGTCAGTTTTCCTCTAAGGATACTGTATAAGCAGGTAATTATTTTTGTTTTAAATAGGCTGTAATTTAAAGAATGAACAATTTAATAAACGTGTCAGTTATCGTGGTTTGGTTGTCTTTTTTTTACATACCGAAACTAAATATCAGTTTCTGCAGGAAGTTTTCATGTATTGCTTCATTAGTATTAAGTTGAGTTTTCAGACTTTAGGACCAGCAATTGTGCTCTTGCAAATAAAGACTTTCTTTGTCTTCTCAGTGTGTATTGAAGTAGTCACAACAGCCCTTTGGATCGAGTGCATGCGGAATGTAAAATGTGGAAATCCTGCCAGGGCCAGACCAGGCCCCTTTTTTCAGTGTTGCCAAATCAGGGACAAATCATGAATTACAAGAAGGCTCTTGATTGAATTAAACAGCTAATGTTCTGTATTTCCATGATAAATTATTTCAGTATCTGCTGTATAAATTGTCAAAACAAATGGTTAAAAAATGTCAGAGGCATTTCATTTTAGTTTGGAGGCAATTAATTTAACTTAAGTTTTTGTTTATATAGTACTATATAAACCTACGTTTATACATATTGTGTACTAATTAAAAAAACATTCCCTGCTTTCAAATGTAGAAACCATAAACGTACAGCCAGAAAATTCATCCAGATGCGGTTTGTAGAACCTGTATTTTGACATACCTTCGAGAAGGTGGCCATGTTGATTAAATATTGTTGTTTATGACTTCACATTCTGTAATTAGTGCAAAGGTAACGGGAACGATTCCCCTGCTGACGTAAACTTACACGCTGAGGTTGCAGGTTGACAAAATAACAAAGCTCTCCGTTTGTTTTAGGATGTTTATACAGTACGTTTGACTCGCTAAAGCAAGTCACTTTGTTAAGTTTTGTTAGTTTTTAGTTATTAGTTTTGTTTGCTGAATTTCAATTTGTTTGTATTTAATGACTGTTATTTGTTTTGTATTTATTTATATGCCAGATGAAGCAATAGTGTTTTGAGCGATTTAGTGATTTCACTGCATTAAATCCAGATGACCGCATTAACAATAACAACGTCACGTGTACGTCTCTAAGTGGATTACAAACAAACAGAGTTTTACATGTATTTATGAACTGATTTAACTAGCAACTCTTTCCAAATTTAAGCGCAGTTGAAACCATGGATAGTCAGATTTTAGTCAGAGTCCAGTGCTGAGCGGATGTTTCGGTATCAGAACAGTCTACCTCGTCTACCTGTGCCGTCTCTACAGACACACTGAGCAAATAGCTGGATGCAGGTAACCAGAGGTCACCATGACCTACAGTTATATAACCTACAACCTGGACTGCAGGGTTTCATATGTCCTTCATGGGAGTAAAGTTTAGATGTTTATGATCAGTCTGTTGACTGATATTTATTTTGCCCTGCTCATATTGTTAGATGTATGATGAAAAGGTGTTTTTTGGGGTTTAGATGTATTTTATGAATATTTTATGTATTTTTTTAAATCTGTTTTATTATTTGTCCAGTGAGGAGGAGTTTCAAGCTACAACAGCTACTGTGATGCGCTTTGAGAAAGGTATCGGCCAGCTCCTGCACCAGAAGCTTTTGCAAAGAGCCAAATTCAGACGCGACTGGGTAATCCAAATACACCACATGCTTTGCATGGCTAAACTACAGAAATCATTTACGTAACTCATGATTACTTTTATATATTTGAATTTTGTCTGGTCACCATATATTATTGTTTAGCTTGAGGATTGGTAGCTGGACACTGCCTATCTGGAGTTGCGCATTCCCTCCCAGCTGAATGTAAATTTTGGGGGGGACCTACAGCCTACCTGGAACACTGCTGGCCTGCACGTGAGGGCATCCAACTGGAGAGAGCCAGTAATGGTTTTGTGGCTCACACTCCAGTATTGGGACCTTCTTTGCACGTAAGTGAGCACTTATGTAAATATGAAGCAGGCAGAACTAGATCGACGGGGTGTGCCATTAATTTACGTATATTGCCATGAAATAGATAAGTGGTGCTCAACTGGTTTTGCATTAGGGCGAAGATTTTACATTGAGCCTCAAGTTCCAAGCCAACACAGTGTCAATGTTGATACTGACGTAAACAAATCTGTACTTAACACCAAATGATAAACTTTATAAAATTACTGTGACATGCATAGCCTCAATAATATTTCATTATTGACAATTTTGTGAATGCTTTAAAAACAGAAGTATGGTTTACCAGCTTAACACATGCAACAGTGACTGGGCCACAAACTGAAAGTTTATGAGTACTTTAATTACTGCTATAGCTGTTGTGTATAGTAGGTTAATGTTTAACCTGGCAGGGAACCAGGTTAAAACATCTCCAGGTCTTTACATGATATCATGCAAGTCACTAACCTCTCCCACCTGTAAACCAAAGCAAAGCATCCTTGGAAGTATAGACTAACCTCAGTGCTTTAGTTTGGAT
>JAZGTI010017639.1:0-12090 GCA_036877585.1 Botia kubotai | reverse complement strand
ATTTTTATTCACACCCTTCCCTGTGTTAAAATAATAACTAGATACAAAGCACAGCATCTTTTCATCTGTCCGTCAAGTGTGTATTTACCTTTCTCTTAATAAATAAACTTGTATTTTACGTATATACGTTAAAGCATGTGCTATTTAGAGCTTTTTCTTCGATCTTCATTTGTATGTTTTATTTTATTGATACAGATAAAGCGTACAAACGCATCCTCCAGCAGGTAAAACAAATCCGTGAGATATTTTGTATAAGACGGAAGTACAGAGTCACGGGAATTTTCGTTGTTATTATTGGCGTGTGCGCGCGTGCGGCACAAACCGCTTGCAAAAACGAGCCTGAATCTTGGAGGCCTTATTATGAAACAAAGCTGCTAATTTCTTTTTTTAAAATCGTCGATGGCCTGCGCGGTAAGTGAGAATAGTACGTATTTCTCGAGACGTGCCTGGTTACCCCTCCGGAATAGCAAATGTAAAATTAGTGAGAATGTGTGTTTGAACGCTGTCGGTCAATTAGCGCTCGGGAGGCGGGAAGGGGTGGAAGAAGCCGCTGGCATCCGCTGCCATTCATCCCGCGCTTTTGCTTTCTCTCTCCCCACTTCAAAAGGAATAAAGTTGGAAATATGACAGATACATAACAGACATTTCTAATATCGACCTGCCATCTTCTCAATTCCACCCAGACCGGGTCTACGGGTGAAAAAACCCAGTGCGCGTTGTGAATTTAGGTTTACATCTGTTTCAGTGTAGGGGGAGAGAACGTGCCAACTTACGTTAGAGAGATTCAATAAAGGTATATCCTTTTAAAATGTTTTACCTATACCATTCTAACCTTATAAATCAAAATATTATTCCTAGGTTTCTGATGTGTGCTGATGTGCTGGTCCATGTTACTAAGCTATAGACCGCGCATGCAAAGGGCCGTGTATGTCACGGCAGTGCGGCTTGGTTCATTGTTTTACTTAATAAACTCGACTAAAATGGTGGATATAGGCTACCGCGCTTTTATTCCTATTGTCCCGTATGACCCTACGTCTTTCATGCCTGCCTGTGTAATCCTGCTGCCGGGTGGATCAATAACCCTCCCGGGGGTTATCTATACGTCGTATTCTAATGTCAGAGAGCAGGCCCCAATTGATAATGATAAATATTTTGCCGGAAGATTAGGTGAAGGGAGCGTGTCGTGCAAGAGCTCTATAGTCTAGCCTCGGTAACCTCTGGCTCTGCGCGTTGGATCGCGGCTCATCCATCCGGGTGTCAATGGCTGTCTTGTTGAGAGCATCAGTGAGTAAACACGGCGGACGGGGACAGCGCACGAGCTCTCGACAGAGACCCCCAGCGGACACCCCCCACCCCCTCTTCCATCCTGCTGTTCCCACTTTGTCCTCCATCAATCACCGCCATTGTGTCCTGGATGTTAGATAGAGTCACTTAATATCCTCTTCTTCATCTGTGCGCTCCGCCGGCACATGATGCGCCTGTGAGATCCGAAGGACGTTGTGTACGGATGGGAAACGGGGAACCAGGGACTGCCCAAAATGCTACCCTAACCGCGCGTGTGCATTCCAGAAAGTCCACATGCTATAAACACATATATGGGCTGTTGTTGACTTGAAGAAGGGCTGAGCGGAATCCCCAAGCTAACACAAAGTCGCTGCAGAATATGCTTACGAAGACTCCAAAACATTAACGTGCACAAACAACAGGCCTGTTTACATTTTACAAACGAAGGTTGTTCGGTTTTTATTTTTCGGTGGTCATCCACAGAAAATGTTACAGTATACGAGTTTTCCAGCTGGTATTTTAAAGAGGTTTAATTTCAATTTTTTTCAATGTATTTGGACAACCAAAATGTTTTCCCAGGTGGAACAGGCCTTGCATGTTCCACGTGTAGTTTTAAAGCAAGTAAATAAAGCAAGCAAGTAGATTGCTTGCTTTATAAATAAAGCAAGTAGATCTGCTTTGTAAATAAAGCAAGTAGATTAGTCAGGTAAATGCATTAATTGCATTTCTGCGTTAATACGCGGCAATTAGTTTAAAATTGTCGTTTGGTTTTCTTGAAAACATATAGGAGAAGTTAAAGTACTCAAAATGTACAGGTATGTACAAAATGTAAATAAATGATAGGCCAGTGTGTGTAGGACTGCAGCACAGACCTGACCCGACGGAGGTTCCCTGCCGCGCCTCAATATTGACTCTTACAATTAGCGTCAATATAGGACCCATTACTGACCATATTATTGTGGGATTGAAATCAAAGCGAATTCATAATGACTACAGCAAACAGCACGACACGGTTACAGGGCGGAGCGATTTGAAAAATAGCCCTTTCATTTCATAAAGCCTTCTTAACAAATAATAAATTGACCTCTTAATAAACGGCGCAATGTTCAAACCTTGAGCAGCCGTTTAACTAATTAGGATTAAATTCCAGTATATTAGAAGTCGCTAATTTGTCAATTAAAAACACTTAGCGACCATGGCATTGAATTAAACATCAGACATATCTGAGGACCTCCCAATTTTTGTTTAAGCCCTATGAAAAAGGCCACCAAAACTTTGTGACCAAAATTAGGCGTCGTTTATTTAATTTATTTAAAATATCCATAGGTTAATACACAAACATTACAATAAAATGACACAGGCCTGCACATAGCATAACGTAAAAAATATGAAAAATGACATGCAACATAACAATATAAAGCACATACACATAAAAAGCAGTGCAATGCACCGTTTTGAAAATTAAGAGATTCTGGTTGAAAAGTAATAATGTCATATTTCAAAAACTAATCGACGTGATTTATGGAGTTAAACAGTCTGACTCTCGTTTCGGAGTTTAAACGGCCCCGTGTTTAAAATGGAGACATCACATACCCAGGCCCAGCCCAGTATTTATTTATGGAAGATTTTTGACAAATAGGCAGCGCTGCCACGCGTGGATGGCCGCCCTCATTCAGTTCCCGGTGTGTTTACATAGAGCCAAGAGCATTTCCTCGGATTAACAAATCACACACGTAACTCGCAAACAGGTGGGCAACATGAATGTGCTTTTCTATAGATGACATGCTTGACCCTTACAGGCGAAACAAAGAGACTGAGCGGGCGCGCAGGGGAAAGATCATTTTAATATTTGCGCATTTTAGCATCACGGTTTAAGGTTTACTGGCCTATTATATGCCACGGGGGCAATTCACTTCTCCTCCGTGTAGTTAACGAAATAGTTATTCTTATAGGCTATTTATAAGACGACGCATGTACCTGTTTTAGTTTTTAATAATTATATTAAAATATAAAAATAATTATAGTATCGTTATATTATATAATTATATTGTAACAAATATGTATTTGTTTGTATCTTAACAAAGACAAACGCTGTATCGTAAAAATAAATGTACACTCTTGGGTATTGCGCCCGTGTCTATGGGCATCCTCTTGATTTATTCCCATTTCTCCGTCAAACACGTACTGTGGCCTCTGATAGCTGTAAGCGATGAGCCTTTTTAAAGAGGGAAGCGCATCCCATCAGCTTCTATCAGATTTCACGACAGTTAGAGCCGCCATTGATGACACGTAATATAATGGCGATGAAAGATTTCCTCTGAACGGAGGGAGTCTCTCGAAGTAGGCCTAGATCAGGAAAATATTGTATAAATTTCTCTCTAATTTATTTCATCATTCCACATTACGGACATATGAATTGTTCAAATTCGATAACAAGTACTCAGTTCAGTTCATTATGTAAGATAAATTAGACTTCGATAAAAATGCAGCGGCGCACAGTGGTTTCTTGAATGAAATGTAATTTGCGCGAGAATTTGTTTTATCTGTCACAAATATTCCCAATTAGCGCGCGTAATTATTTGATAGTTTCTGCAATTATGGCCTGAACTGGTGGATTTGGAACAGTGTGGGACTGTAATTGGCCTAAATGCGATATTTTGCATATTTGCATAATGAGGAAATTGGTAGAAAATTGTGTTCACCCATTTGTGAAAAATCCTATGAATTTTATGAATTTGAAAGGTCTGTTCCTAGAGCCGGTGACTTTGCCTGGTGTTCCCGAAGGAGGAACTGCAGTGGAGCGGGCAGAAAGCCAAGAAGAGAGGAAGAGAGAAAGAGAGGAGGGGGATGTCAGGAAGAGCGAGAGAGAGAGAGAGACAGGGCATGGTTGAATAAAATATAACCTCAGCCCCTCAGCAGCTGAAACTGTTATATGGGGGATAAGAACATATATTTAGAATTAGCAGCAATTCACTTAACGTTTACTATATATGATATAGATAGACAGCCTATTAGACAGTCAGACCAATTTCAACAAGGAAGAGAAAATACTATTTTCTAAAATAAACACATAGTTGTATATAGGCTAACACTTTACAAATAAACAGTTAAGAAACTTAATATTCACAATCTTACAAATCTGTCAACAGCACAAATGTGCCTCCAAACATTCCATAAATATGTAAATTACATGTAAATTATCTCTCTCTATAAAAAGCCACTTCAATTATCTCCTAACAGCAAAACTGTAATTGCAAACTCTAAAACATGCTGGGTCGTTCCAACCTATATTAGGTTAAATATGGACAAACCAAACCGTTGGGTTAAATATAGGTTAAAGCAATCCAGGAAATGTTAAAGCAGACGATAATGACAGGATTAGTTAACAATCATTTTCAGTCTATTTTGGAGTTCTATTAATTGTTAGTTAAGTCTGGGCAGATGATGTTGTGAGAAAACAGTGATTACTGAGCGCTGTTTGAGAGACAGGCGCTGATGGACCGTCAAAACTCCTTGATAGTTTAACGCTGCTCAGACCAGCAGCACTTGATCTGTGACAGGATCGCGCTTGTGTATTGATTCATCAGGTAAATTAATTTCTCTTGTCATTTACATCATACCCCCATCCTTTGTGATTTCTGCCATTTGTCCGTTTACCAATTTTACACGAGGCCAATTCTAATTAAAAGAAAAAAACTGAATAATATTAACACGCGGTATAACATCACGAAAGCCCAATGCTTATTATTTCATTACTAAATGTACATTCAGATAATAAGCAGTGTCATAAACCTCATATATTTTCACTTAAATGCATGTGTGTTCACAGTGCACAGCTCTGAAAAGCCAATAGGATACTTCAGCGTTATTAATGCTAAATACCAGTTTTACGAATACTTAAAGAGCCAGATTTTAAACAAACAGCCTTGCTCATAAATCACCTTTCAAAAAAACGTGTTACCAAAACATGCCATATTTATGATGTGTGTGCATCACCGCTGGGGAAAGAGCCACCAAAGCAAACACCGTTTCTTCAATAATGACCCAAAAGAGAGAGATAACGCTCATATATACAGACTCAGATATAAAATACAGCTCAGCGATGGCCCATCCACTCAGCGCAGGCCATAAAGCTCTTGCAGTAATGATCCCCGCTATTTCATGGGGTATTACACCATAATGATGATGGTGCTGCCATTTGCATCTGAACCATCAGCCACCTTCATCTTTACCTCGCGCCACCGAATTTATAGAGCGACGATATGGAAAAAAACAGCCTGGAATAATACAACCTGCGTTTAGTGTCACCGCGGGAGATTTATATAGGAAAAAGCGCTCACCATCATAACCAAACAGTACGTGTGTAAGTGTGTGTGTGTGTGTGTGTGTGTGTATGTTTAGAGAGCGACGAAAAACAAACGAGAAGGCTCGCGCAAAGATGGAAGTCACGAGAGAGAGAAAGAGAGAGAGAGGGGGGGGTGTGTGTGTGAGGGGGGGGGCTTTGGGTGGGGAAAGGGGTTGGAGGAAATAGTCAGATGAAGATGTACACTAAAATCATCCAATGACAGCCCGTAAAAGATGATAAGAGTTAGGATGGAGGTGTTGTTGAAAGGTTGGGCGAATGTAAAAATGTCCCTCAAACACACACACACACAGTCCAGGAAAGTGTTCCTCGGCAGATAATTGTCGACCTGTGCAAACACAGAATGCGCGGCGCATCCGCAAACGAGCACAAACACAAACAGACACACAACATTCTCTTCCTCCTTTGCACACAAACCCTCAGTGTATTTTACCATGGGAGTTAATGGGAATGAAATACCTCAGTGGATGAGTGCAGATGTGTTTGATACAAATAGTCATTTTCCTATTTGCTGCCTCATTGACTTTGATGAATGATGGGAGTTTGGGAGGACGCATGATGAATGGCAGCACCTTGGCTCCATTGCATGCCCTATTGATTCTCCTTCTTTATTACTGCTGCAACCCAGCTGCCTGCTCTCTCTCTTCTTTCTCTCTCTCTTCTCTCTCTCTCTCTCTCTCTCTTTCGTTCACTCTGGAAGAGAGAGGAGATGAGAGNTCTCTCTCTCTCTCTCTCTCTCTCTCTCTCTCTCTCTCTTTCGTTCACTCTGGAAGAGAGAGGAGATGAGAGGTTTGGCTTTCTTTAGGGAGTAAGAGAGGCCAGAGGTTGTGTGTGTGTGTGTGTGTGTGTGTTATATTGAGGGGATGTTGAAGCAGGTACTGTGGTGTGATGTTTAAGGAGGGCTGATTGTGAGCAGACAGAGAGTTTAATTATGGTGCTCGTGAGTCATATAAGGCCGCTATCCTACTTCTGTTCCTAAAGGAATCTCAGGAAGTCACTGCCTGACGCTTGGAAGATTTTAAAGCAACATCACCCGAGCCAGAGAGTGTGTTAGGATCATATATCAACATAACGGTGACACGGCCAAGCCGATATACAGTCATAACAGCACGTCTGTGAGTGTGATATTGTTTCAATACGGAAGACACTAAATAATTTATTCAGAATTGTATTTCAGTGGTTACAGTGGCAGAATGATACAAAAAACGAAGCATTCCAGGGCAGTTCTAGACCTATAGCAGCACTCTCAGAACGTCTCTCGTCCAATCAGATTTGAGGACCCGAGCTGACTGCTGTATAAAACGAAACAAATTAACAATGGTACCATTAGCTTTGTGGGTGTTTTAGTGTCAACACCACAGAGAAGTCACCCGGCAACCAAAATCGTGGAGAATAAACAATGCCATGCAATGCCAGCAAAAGCGATCAACAAGGAGGATCATTTACGACACTTTACCCACAAGTCCTAGTAGACATTTAACGTAAAGAGTTTCACACAAACGCAATCTTCACAAGCACAGCAGATAATCACCAACCGCAATGCCTTCCGTGATACTTTGATTTCATAACATACAAACAAAATGCCTCCAAAGATGACATGCATGTTTCATGTTTTCGCACTTTTTGCGTTCCTTACAAATCAACATTTCAGTTTAAATGTTAATTAAAACCAAAGAAGAAGGGAAGATAGCAAACGTAATAAATTTGCATCATGTCTACGCGTGACTCCAAACGCATTTGGTCTCGATTCCGAACGCTGTATTTTGATTGAAGGTAATTAGAGGCAAGACTGTGAGCATGTTTGTGTAGGAGTGATTGTCTGAACGTTTTTGCTTTGATGGACGGCAAGTTTGGATACAGTCACCGTTTGCATGAAGAGATGGTGGAAAATAATTGCTCTGCGTGCACACGTTTTGCAGTAGTTAATAAATTTGTGCAATATTTCAAAATGTCAGGGTGGAAGTGTGTGTGTGTGTGTGTGTGTGCTAATTTGTTTCGAAAATAGAAACACACTAATTATACAACAGAAAAGGGCACCATAGTGGTTTACCTTTTGTTAACATTCACAGGCGCTGATCTACAGAGTATGATATTGTGACATCAGTCTATATAAATCAATCACTGTATAAAAATATAAGACCAGACCTTGTGTGATTCAGACCTTGTACCAGCACACAGAATATAGGGGTTATAATTATACCTAGAACCGGCAAAGACTGGATTCACAGAACAACTGTGCTTGGAATACAATGAATGAAATAATCTCACATATATCTACAATTCTGCAGTTGTCAGGAGAAGGAACGCTAATACATTTTTCAGCCTTACAATACTCGGCTGGTGGATAGCAAAGCAGTCAAAAAAATCCTTAGATATTGAAAAGGGGCCCCAAAACATCTCTAATGATCGGAAGATCATTATAGCTTTAGGATTGGTTCTTTTAACTTGTGCCACCTAAATACCTCTCTAGCAACCATCTAGCAGTACCCTAACTACCACCCAGAATACCATAGCAACCACGTGTCAACATACAAAATGACGCTCAGCAAGCACATAGAGTAGTATGTGTGGGCTAGTGTATTGACATACATACATGTGTGTATGAATTAAATGTTTGTGTGTGTGTGTGTGTGTGTGTGTGTGTTAGAAACTGTGTCTGTACATCTGTGACTGAGTGAATGTCTGTGTGTATGTGTGTGTGTCTGTGTGTGTGTGGAGTCCCAGCGGCCCAAGTCTGACAACACTCAACACAAACTCTGTGAAGCTCCATCACACACCTTGCTTGGGTCACTGCTGTTGCCCATGGCAACGACAGGCAGCCGAACACAACCCTGCACTGACAGGCAGTCACATCTGAAATCCAAGTGGTAGACAGACTAAAAGACCTATTCCATAGCTCAGTGCTTCAACACACACACACTTGTTTTTCTCTTTCTCAAAAACACTCAGATGTGCCATACCATCTTATTACCATGCCAACACTGAAACAAACCACACATAGAAAGCATAGCTTAGACACAGCATGTTTCTTTATCTAAAAGAAATATGAAAAACATGAGGTTTTATTTATAATTAATACTATAATACTATTTACTTTATTTATAATATAAAAATACTTAACGCTTAGCAGATTTCCCAATTCAAGATGTATTATTGGTGGTACTTGTTACTGATAAATACTATAGCTTTGAACAATCCTCTCTTCCTTATTAATAAACTTATATACTGGTACTTATATCGAAAGAAAGAACCACACCATACGTAGCGACCTAGCTACCACACACAGTACCCTAGCAACTGCACAGCAGCATTTTCTAAGACAAAATCTCCAAAACAACTATGGAGTTAAAAATGCATTCTCTGACAACAAAATATATAACATTGTGGTGCCGTGACCCTGCATCATTTTGAAATAATTAAAAAAGCCTATGTGTATTAAGTGTATTAAGACAAACCACTGTAGGAGTGATTTTCTTAGTTGCATGGAATGACTCCATAAGGTAAACAACACTGAAGCATTAAGTATATAATTGGTTTAAAAAGTTGCAAGAAGTGAGGTCATAAAGCCAGGCCAACTGACTCCAGACCAGTCCACTTTACAGACACCTGCTGAGTTACATGGCTGTCAATCACGCAGCGACCCCCAGGAGTGGCTGACAGCAGGAGAGGGGCGGGATCGATGGCTTCGGCTGATACAGTGTAATTAGTTAACTCACTGGGATCAAAATGACTATTGAACGACTGTGGTGTCTGTCTGAACACAGAAAGAGCATGAGGTGCTTAAAAGCGCCTCACACCTGGAGACAGACTGTCAGATATAATCTCCTATATGTTTTGTATATACGCTGTATAATATATCTATAGAATCTCATATATGTATTCAGCTTTACCTATATAACCTATATTATTATATATGTGGTGGAAGTATACTCTATATAAGCATTACACAATGTATAAAATAAACATTTAATGTATATACTCTCTACCATGTACTGATTAATTGCACCTTTTATAGATAGTCATTATACCATACACGTTTTTTGTAATGTACACTTATTACAACTTACGTAGACACAAAAAAGCCTGTTAGTACTGCGCATCAAATTTACTCCAGCAGATAACTCACCCGCAGAGAGGCTGCGTGTCACCAGCCATTACTTTTTAACCCAAAAAAACACCCCCCATCTCTCCACCCCCTGCATACCCCATCGCTAAACTACAGCGGTGACACTGAGCAAGAAACAGAGGCAGTAATGAGGCGACGTGTCATGTAGAGATGTAATTACCTCACTCTCCTGCTGGGTGTGCACTTCCTGGGTGAGAGGAGAGATGAATCGCCAAAGTGGAAAAGCGCTGAACCCTCAAAAGTTTAATTCACCCTACAAAGCACCCCTCCTCCTCTTCCTCCTCAACCGGGGGGGCGGGGGGAAATGGTTTGGGCAGCATTTAGCTGTTTGATAAATGATGAGTGTAGTTTTTGGTGCTCAGGATCTGGAAGATGTGTTTGTTTGTTCTGCACCCCTCCGTCTGTGTGTGTCCTTAAACCGCATGCTGGGAGAGATATTGAGTCACCAGCCCATGGTGAGACCTGGAGGACGGAGACAAAGTAGAGCAGAAATGAGAAAAGTAAACCGAAATGAAGGATGTGTAGAGGTTTACTACTGAGTTTGAGAACGTTTTAACATACAGAATCAATCAATCAGTCAGTCAATAAAGTGTCCGTATATAACACCTTTTGGCTTTGATGTACTCGGCTATTTTCATTTTGAAGAAATAATATAGTGTTTGATAAAAATGATATGAAATAAACAAAGAGGGTGTCAGAAAGAAAGAAAGAAGAAAAAGAAAGAAAAAGAAAGAAAGAAAGAGAGAGAGAGAGAAAGTATAAGACAGAGAGAGAGAGAGAGAGAGAGAGAAAGAAAGAAAGAAAGAAAGACAGACAGACAGACAGAAAGAGAGAGAAAGCGAGAGAGAGAAAGAGAGAGAGAGAGAGAGAGAGAGAGAGAGAAAGCACAGAAACACACAGAGACACACACAAAAAAAAAGAAAGAAAGAAAGAAAGAAGATAAAGGACAGATAGAAAGGACACATAAAAAAGAAGTCTGGAGAAAAAAGGGCAGGTTGTGGGTGGGGGGTTTATCTGGCCAGTGGGTGGAGATCAATTTCCCAACAAGCTATCAGTCAGACAGCTCTAACCTTTTTCTGCTGATTGCACACTTTCAGTTTTCAGTTCAAGTCAACCCATTTCCAAGTTCCAAGTGTGTGCGCATATATATGTGTGTGTGTGTGTGTGTGTGTGTGTGCATGCACTGGGCACTCATAACCACAGGTCTGGAGTGAGAGAGGATCTGTCACGACGCTTTATTTCCTGAGATGTTTAGCGAGGTCTCACAGCCGAGAGAGGGACACAGAAGGAAAGAAAAGGAGCTCGCAGGTGAGGGTAGCCCGCTCCTCTGTCGCTCGCTCTGGGAGAGCGAGGTGGCAGCAAGCCTGTTGTGCCAATGCATTATGCATTAGAGTCTGTGCTCGACTGACAGCCCTACTGCCGCCCTCAGGTCTAACAGAGCCTCCACTAATCAAAGACGACACATCCGAATGTCCAGACACACACACACAGAAATTTACTAATCAAAAAGTGTATTTCCTAGAGGCTGTCTCCCTGGAGAAATCCAGCAGGGAGAAATTGGAATAATTTATTAGCTTACAAGTTTTGGTTGACAGTTAGCCCGGGGCTATTTATCTCAGTAATGGAGAACGTCTCCAATGTGGCAAAATTGACCAAATCAAACAGCTTTGATCAGAAAATGAATCTGGCAAGGCTGTCCATCTCCACACACCCCTTGAGAACATCGGGAAACAAACAAATCCAAAAAAAATAAATAAAACGAAAGCGAGAAAGGTACATAGAGGCGGAGAGAGATAGGGGGCTATATTAAACAGATCCACACATTTTCAAGAAGAAACGCCGTCACAGATGCAATTAAACATGTTAAATGCAGTTTAAGACAAGACTGTGTACAATACGCGTCTATGGTGGTGCCGTGACCCTGGGCTACTTTCATTTCCTGTTATTTAGTGCTAAAAGATTTGTGAAAGGCAGTGGACCTTAAAACTCATCAAAGGACAAAGTTGTCTGTTTAAACATTCTATATTTACACTTAATAAATAAATGTAATCAATGTAAAATGTTATTGTTAGGACTTCAGGGGTTATGACTTGGTATGCGGTTATTTTAAAACCATGGGCAATTATCCATAACCTGTTGAACACAGATCTCTGTTCTGTAGTCATGGTAACCAGTGTTTGAGAGTAACTAACTAAAAGTAACGACAGTACTAACTTCTGCTACATAAAATACTACACTTTTTCATTTGGATGTATATAAATCTGAATGTATATGAAGTATAGATGTATCTGTTCAAGTTTGATTCTGTACTGGTCAT
>JAZGTI010017638.1:0-12090 GCA_036877585.1 Botia kubotai | reverse complement strand
TGGATTTCTGATGCTGACACGTACTGCGTTTTATTTAAGATAAAAGACGCATGAAAAATGACGCACTGTAAATTTTACAATTTTGCTTTTCTCTCCTGAAACGTTCCTGTGTGTTTTGGAGAGGTGTAATAGGGACGCGAGGGCCCCTCTGATGAGTTCAGGATGTGGCAGAGGATTTACGAGACCCTGCAGTCCTTCTTTGTGCTTCGACCCTCTTTCTAATATTCCGCTGCCGTGTGTTTTTCCCCTCGTAGACGATCTCTGCGCCACGAGAGAATGAAACCGCTTCTCCTCTGTGAATGAATCCTGTGTGAGCTGTGCACACTTCTCCAGACGTTCCACTGAGCTCCTCGAGGTTTGTGTGCCAGGTTTCTTGTGTTGTGACTCAAGAGCAGGTGTTAATGGTCGAGGGAGGTGTTTCACTGACCTATATGTCTGTTTTATTTGCTGATACATCTACAGTGATTGGTTACTGTTACTGTTTTTGAATAACATGCACTTTTCAAAGACCGCTGGAGTGTCTATCTCCACATCACTCAACGTTTTCACTCGGAGCTCTCATCTGAAGCTGCTGTTTTAATATGATCTCAGTTTGATATGAAACACTCTCTGTTTGTCTGTCTAACCCAGCTTGACAGGAAGTTGTGTGTCCTGGTATTCATATGTTATGGGAGCCAAATGCCCCCACAAGTATAGAAATACCAGTAAATTTTGACCTTGCGGGGATGTAGTCATGTTTAATCCGTATGACAGATGGTGTAGTATTAATTTATTCATTGATCACTTTGCTTTCCTGCTGGGCTTTTTTAATTCTGATTAGCTCTCAGTTCTGTTCTCTCTCTCTCTCTCTCTGCTTCTTCATTTGAGTGTTTCTTGATTTATACAAATGACAACCAAGAATTTAACATGTCATGCTATTGAAGGGTTTAAATGTTCCGCCTAAATAAGCGTCGAAACGTTTGATCGACGGCGGAAAATCTAGCAGTACGTTTCGAATGCTGCTTTTGATTAGCAACACACGTTTTTGGACAATTTACCTCCACTTATCTGTGTGTGACAGCTTTGACGCTCATCTGACGCTCTTCAGTCCCCCTTCAGATGCTGCTCTGGGGTGTTATCAGCTTGATCCTTATCTCCTCAAAGCGAGTTTCCACACGCTTCTCCAGCTATCAGCTCTCCTCAGGGCCGCGGCCTCAAAACAACACATTTGCAGTGCGGCCCCAGACCTGTCCCTGCCTGTTTCACCTCACCCCCATCCAACATCTCGTTCCAGGTCTTCGAACCCGAACCGCCACTCTCAATCACTCTGATGGTTTGGCCTCGTGCTGTTTTATTACTTTCACATTTGATCAATCGTACACTATTACTGGTTTTTGAGAGAAGGGGGAAATTAAGTGCTTCAAATTTGAGCATTTCATCATTTATGATGTTTGCGTTTTTTCCCAGGGATTCTGGTTGAAAACAGAGCCATGAAAAAGGGCTGTAAACTGTTTTCAGTCCCATTTTTGTCAAAGATTTATGGGCCCGTTCGTCAGCCGAGCGGTCACGGCGCGGCCGGTTGCATGTGGAAATGTGAGGGTAGTGATTGTTTTTCTTATACACACGTGGACATTTGGACAACAGCCTGTTTAAAATGGATGCTTTTTAAAATGATCCCTTGTTCTGTGTTCAATTAAGAGCCCTGTGGACATTCAGACAGGACAAAACAATCTCTAGCTGTCACACTCGCTTTAAATACGTTGTTCATTACATTAGAGAGGGAGCGATTCTGTGGAGGGGTTTCCTGGATGAAGTCCCACCATCAACACTGCAGAGATTAGAGCAGATCAGATCCATATCTTTTATTTAATACGTCTTATTTTTCCAGTTGAAACACCATTTTTCCACCTGTTCTATCACAGCTTCCATTGGTGATTAAACAGGATGTCGTGCTCAAAACTCACGCCAATGGCTGGAAATGTTTCGCTGTGTCAGAACGGTCAAATAAACACGACAATCTTCTGAATCTTCGGAAGAGCTGCAACAGAAAGTGTTATCAGAATTTCCACTAATGTACGTAATTGATGGAAAATAGTGACTACAGAACTACAACATTTTGTACAAGAAAAACAAGATATTCATTAGCATATTTGATACAAAATTTTCCTCAATAATAACAATGCCTGTGATTTCCCATAAATTTGCTAATAAAAGTTAAGATGCACAGGCATCAGGTTTAAGACCAAACCTAACCGCTAAACCAGACCCTGTGATCCGACCCAAACGGGTACTGTAAAATTTGGTGAGTAAATCCAGATCCACAGATCCAAAACATAAAATAAATAGTCATAAACTTAGAATTAATTACGAACCCAGACTAAAGTTGCATAACGCAAAAGAACAGACTCAAACGACAGCCAATCAGAGGCCGGCTGTGAAACTTTTTTGTTTAGCCAATTGGGTCAATGTATGAATAAACACTGCTTGTGGAGCTGATGTTAATTCTGCTTTTTTCTACATATACTGTAAATTTCAATGCAGTTGTGTTCATACAGTTAACACTAGACCAGGCCAGACTCATAAGTTCTCTTTGGACCCTTTTTAAGCTCAGTCACCCAAAACCAGAACTGCTGGACGTCCTTGACTTCATAAATGGGTCCACAGGAGGGCAGTTCTGGTTTTATGTATTGTTGTAGATCTTCCATCGGTCTCCCTCTTTTGGATTCAGTTGTTACAGAAGGAACATCCTCTGTGGCCGTACTTACATCAGAATAATTTCAGAATGAATATCATTGTATTGTGGCTACAAACATCTTTCACATTTTTGTGCATGATTTGTACATTTGTACTGTTTTGCTTTATATTTGTTTAACGTTGACTTTGACTGAAAAGTCTATAAACGGTTGTGACAACTTGCCCCAGTGCGGTGTGACAACAGATCTCACAGGATTTGTTTTAGGGGCAATTAATGGTGCAAATGTTTAGCCCTAAGAAATATTTACCAGAGTGCACAGTGAGACAACTAGCCCCATTCTCCTTAACATCTTTAACATCCCTAACCTTTTATTTTTTTATTTATAAATACCCTTTATTCTCCATATCTGCAGTGTATATATGTTTGTTTGGTCAGTGGGTTTTCTCCACAACGTTTAAAGTAACATGAAGAGTTTATTGTTCCAGTCTGTTTACTGTGATTATTTCTGATTAATTTCGCATGTGTCTGAGTTCGGCCCTCAGCTTTGGAAAGTCTGCTGTCATTAGCGTCTGGATTTTAGCTTGCTCTGCTGGCATCCAAGAGATATGCTGGGTTTACCACACAAAGTGTGTTTTTGGAGGCAATTCTGCTTTTGTCAGTGAGATTAATACAGAGCTGAGTCATGGTGCTTGTTTGTGTTGGACGAACCGTTTGGAAGCTGTCAGGCTGTCTTCATCTGTGTTCTTTAACAAAAGCACATTCTTACAGACGCGACCCCTGATGAGATTCACTGTCTGTCAGGTGTGGTATGAACTATGAGATGATGTATGAGAAGTAAAGAGGTACGTTAAATATTTTGAGTGAGTGCTTCATATCAGGTTAAAAGTGTGGATTGTTCGATTAAAGACGACATGTTTGGAGGTTGTACCCCAAAGTAAATTGATGTGGTGTGTGCGTTCTATAGATAAAACAACACAGGGTATGTCCTTATAATGTTGGCCAATGTTTACAAATTTGCATATGAAGTTGATTTCTCAGTAGTGTAGTTCTCTGTGGCTCTGAGGTGCTGTCGAAAACATCGCGCTGTTTGTTTGAGTGTCCTGACCGACCCAACACAGCAGCATTGGCTCAACCAATGATGTCACTTTGGGGTGTGACCACCCGGTTGTCTGACCAATAGAATTTAAGAGCCTCAGTGTAAAGGAAGATTATCAGAAGAATTTTCTTTTTTTAATCTTGGATGAATCATTAAATTAAGCAAAAAAGAGCAGCCGGTACATCTGTCACATCGTTTAACATCTTTTCATGTTCCATGACAAAAGTTTGCAGATTATTTGTTTAATGTGTAGATCTTCCAAAGAAAGGTCTGAAATTCAGGGAAGTAAATTTACTCTTTTAATAACTTGACGGCTGTTTTTGTTCTTACACTAATAAAACTTTATTTTAGAACAAACCAAAGACAGTCCTCCACGATGGAAAATAGTTCAGTTATAATATTTACAATTTTAGCCAATACTAAGAACTAGGTCTACTGTCATATTATCGCCATTAAAACTGACCAATAAATTTATATTGTGTTATTTTTGAGTAGTTCTGAGAAAAGTCTTCATTTTGACTTTCTGTGCTTAACATTAAACATGTGCCCGTGATTTTACAAGAGACACGACTGTAACACAAACCGTTCAGTAACTCTAGACCACACAGAGAGGAAAATCGGAGTATAAACACAATTTAATCTTACATATAAGAGGCTGCGCTCATTGGTGAAGCTCAGACAGGATCTGTCTCTAACTGTGTTTCTAACCGATAGACTTCTTGTTTCAAACACAAACTGAAGACTAGTGTGGCTATGAGATATAAATGATGTGGTTTATGTATCAGGACGAAGACAGTTGGTGTACAGAAGCGACACACACCACTTCATATCACTGATTTGTTTATATTCTAGTTGGTAATGGATGAAACATCCATTCAAAACATCTTGGAATAAAACAAGAAAATCCACGTCAGATCTTTTGCTAAACATTAATTGAATGTTTATTATGGATTAAAAAGTGCAATAAATAAAGTAAAATACATACAAAAAGGTGCAATTACCCAAAAGCTGATTGGTGTACATATAGCACCAAACATCTTTTTCAAAATAGTCTTAATTTAGAATTCATCAGTTTTTCTTATCTCGTATTTTGTTATTTTTTTACATTTTTATATAACGAGTATTCACTATAGAAAAGTGACTAGCCCAAACCCGGACGCTTGCTAGCTAATCCCCAAATGTGTTTGTTTAATAATGCTCCTGTAGTAGTCTTTCTTTTTGGTTTAATACGAACAACATGTTTTAGCTTGTAGTTTCAAGTGATTTAAAGTTTACACAGAGAATAATCTTAATTTCCAGTGTTGATTGACAGTAATAAGCTTGGTTAACTTTAGACGCATCATAACACATGCTGGCATTCCTATGCAACATTGTTGTCAGAAAGTCACGGCATGTACAAACCGCATTCCCCATGCGCATTTATGTTTGCATGGTTTATTATTAGGTCTTTGTTTTTAGATGTGACATGCATGGAAATGATTTTTGATCTCGCTTTAAGTGGCGACCAAACTTTCTACCAGAACTGTTTGTCGTCAAGTGAATAATCAATTGATTTATTTATTTGTGTTATTATGAACGGCACAGACCCTCAGTTTCAAAACCGATGTTTTTGAAACTGATGTTAGGAATTTTCATACATACAGAGTCTCACATGAGCAACTCTTTCCATTTATATTTGGCTCTATCTGAGGGTTTTTTTCCACGTTAAGCACTAAATAATAAAAGTTCATGACATTACACGTGCGGTGGCATCAGGGGGAATACTTAATGAATGAGGGTTTTACCAACTGGAGCGAAACAGGCAAAACAAAGCCACAGAAACCGTGGAACTCACATCCAAATTGGAAATCCGTTTTCCCGCCAAAAAAATGTCTGGGTTTAAGAAGAAGCTGTTGTTTGAATTCTGTGATGCCATTCATATGTTTTGTCCGAGTCAGGTCATCATGTATCAGGTCAGCTGTTGTCATGGCAGAGCAGAACGTTTGGAAGCAAAATTTGTCCAGCAGATTTGTTAAAGTTGACATTTATAGCTGAATATGTGATGACATCTAATGGTAACTCTATCGGCTCCTGAGAACTGAGGTTTCTTAAACTCAAGAAACGTAGAAACGCATAAACACACGGCAGTATGTTCAACAGAACCTCGTGTTTAGCTACACTCGCGTCTGTGTTTGCATACTCGCATGAATTGTCTAAGAAGTGCAGGTCCTCAGCTTATAGCATGTGTACTGAATGCTCTGACGAGTCTGGAAATTGGATTCGAGTGAAAACTGGAATGGGGCCATTGTGCATATCCACATGATCCATGCTGGAGAAATCCTGTACTGGAGCTCGCACTGAAGTGATACACCACCCTGTGCGCTAAACACAGGGGTGTTGCCGTGGATTAGCCTGCCCTTTGAGCCAGAATGCTGAAAACGGGGGAAATAAGTCCTCTTGTTTTCGGAACTTTTGCCAGATTTTTCTCACAGAAAGAGCTTATAGGGGAAGTCAAGCCATATGAAGCAAATCGCATTAACTGCTTGCAGTGACTCGAGACGCGTACACACACTGTACCAACACATACCAATAGAAGGACCGATTTCCGATACTCTGCAAAATCTTCAGGCCTATGTTGGGAATAATGAAAATCCAATAATGAAAACCAAGCCTTGTTTTATCCACATTGGCTGTTTTAGTCTTGTTGAAAAGTCAAATGGAATAACGCTTGGTTTTGTCTTGAGACACTCACTCAACTCTTCTGATGGGTCGAGATGAACATGAGAGATTGATTTATAAGTAAACACGTCATTAAATCAGCAGATATATCCATTAGCAAGCGATCAATTTGCCAAATGCATAAATGTAAAATGAAATCATGAATTTGCAGAGACTTTTATCCAAAGCAACTTACAGTATATTCAAGTCATACATTTTGTCAGTACGTGTGCTCCCTTGGGAATCGAACCCACAACCTTTGCGCCGCTAACGCAATGCTCTACCAACTGAGCTACAGGAACACACACAAGTTTAATAAGTGTTCCAAAAGGCAAATTATGCATCACCAAATGTTGCTTTTCTCCCTACAGATTTTTTAATACTTGACTAGTTGTTAACATGTCACGCCATCGATCTGATATGTGTACAGTGTTGTTCAAATGTATGCTGTACATTATATAGCTGATTATGTGAGATCATATCTTCACATTAGTATGAGAAGGACCTTGTAACTGATGTGCTGACTTTAGTCTGTTTCTGCACTCAGTCTTCATCAGGAGTCTGAGATTAGCATTAACACCAGGGCTGGTTTCAGAACCGCAGGCTGAAAATCGGTGTGTGTGTTTAAGTGTTAAACACACGCCAACAGTGGTAACGCTGCCGTACATCTGGCAGGTGAACCAGCTCCTTCAATTTTGTCTTCACGGTCTTTTCAATAAGTATTTTGAAGAGGAAAGGTCACCTTGCATCCCTGATTAATCATTATATTTACAGCAGAGTGTCTCATAATTTAATGAGAAGATGAGAAGAAAGGTTTTCACTGCTGCATTGTTTTGTTTTTCCAGAATGAGAAGAGCCTCGGCTCCTGTTGTCAGTCGACATGTAGCTATACTTGATTGGTTGGAAGATGAGGTCAAACGGACGAGCTTCTTGTAGAATGACACCTTTAGGCTGTTCTGATGTCACTCGCTCTGAGTTTAAGTGTGTTGTGGTATATCTAGGGAGTTCTGTGGGAAGAGAACTTATTATCGAGGGTTGTTACGCAACAGGAAAATTCAAGGATTGTGGAATAACGTTTGATAGTCAGACTGGGATTCAGCAAATTAAAAGGCCGTGTGGAAAATTTCCAGAGTACTTTGGCACTCAGATTGTTGGTTCTGGCCTAAATGAAGTGCTGTTATATTAGTCATGCTTAAGATACGGTCATATGACTGTGCTTATATTTCAATAAGAGCAAGATAAGAGAACTAAAAGAAAAAAAGAGAACTTTCATCTTCTCTTTGATGTTAGAGAAATGTTCTACTAACGTTGCTGCAAAAGCGTTTCGATAACTTTAAAGGGAATGTTAGCCAACGTTCAGAGAACATTCACTTTTAGCTGGCTCTATACCCAAAGATCTCTACAGAGACCTTCAGTACCATCTCAGCATCTGAACGCCGTGTTTCCATTCCAGGGTGTGTCTGAAGACTGTGATTGTACTTAACTGAAAATACCATTACATAATATTCATAACAAACATCTCTTCAGGGCCGCTTGAATGAGTTGAAAGACAAACTTTGGCACCGAAACACCATTTATTGGAGACGGTGGTAGTGTGTCAGGATTGTTGTGGAAAATTTGTCGGAATTCCACTCGGAAGCCAGAGACGGACATTCTCTCCCACGTCGTAGGTTTCACCTTGTTTATCATTCAGTCTTGATGGCTCCCGTCGAGAGAAAAATAGCAGCTGAAATACATGACTGATGATTTGATGGGATTTCATCTGAAGAGGGAACGGTGAGTCTGAGGGGAAAGAAGAACAGATCGGTTTCCACGAGGCTGCGTCTGCTAATCCTGAGGTGTAGAAGACCTGCTGGAAGAAGCCTGTTGATTAAGAATTAGTATTATTAGTAATAGTACGATTAGTAAGATTAGTTCATTAGTAATCCGGGAACTCCTCACACCTCCGGAATCTTTGCACATTTGCTTCAGTGTGGTATTAAATGGACTCCAGGTTCAAGCGTATCTCTCCTCATAAATTAGATGTTATGTTATAGCTGGAGTCGGTTTCCACTTGTCGTCTTCAGCTTGTGCGAATGTTTATGGGCTGTGAGCTTAGAATGCAAGAGGTCGGTTTTTATTTATGACCGTCATTAAAAGCACGATAATGTCTCGTACTGCTGAAAGGATGCAACTGGCAGATATTGTTGATTATGTAATGCTGGACGAGACTTTCCAAATTAATTCTGCGTGTTTAAACGCTGGCGACTCCAGGATTTGTGTGAGCCACTTTTCGTCTCCAGAACTTGATATTTTTCACACAGTATGTGTTCTTGTGCTGATGAACAACTTCATGTGCTTCTGTAAACAGGTTAGAGACGTTGTTTTCAAGTTTAGACGTTTAAAACAAGCCCTAATAGCACGAGACGCAGAATAAACAGAGCTAGTTTCTTTGTTTGCTTTGACCAGCAATTTAAAAATAGTGTTTTGTGTGAACAGTGAATAGCCGTCACACAGTTAACCAATCAGTAGATACGGTTGGTGAGAAAATTGTGTTACGTATAAGTCATGCATGCCATCATTAACAAAAGTGAGAGAAGTTAATATATTTAATTGGTTGTGTATGTTAGAAATGAGCCTGCCACCTGCATGTCATTCTACCCAGCTAACAGTAAATGCTCTCAGAACATTTTCATGACGTTGGCTAATGTTCTTTAAAGGTTCTATAGGGTCATCAAAAAACGATCTCGCAGTAACGTTAGTATAGTATTTTATATCATATACATCAAAAACGTTAAGTTGTTAGTGGAACGGTTAGGGTTAGGGTTAGCACGCTGACTTACTAAGTTCACGCTGAGTTACTTTGATAAATTAAACTGAAAAGAATTTGTAAGAACATCTAATTGTCACTGCAGAAGGTTTTAATGTCAGCATAAATTTGAAGTTTGCTCACTGTGTTGTGTTGCTGGTGTAACCACTATCACACAGTGGTTACATTGTTTTGTTGTTTGTGCAGATCTGTGATGATGCGTAATTACACATCAGTGTGTCCTGAGTCATCTAGTTCTGCAGAGGTGATGATGCCTCCACTGAACCGCCACACTGACCAACCGGCTGTTACTGCTTTCACTGTGGTTACTCTGTTTCTCTCCATCCATCTTTCTGTCTGTTTCTCTGGCCAGTCCGTGGCACCAGTCTGCAATTTTTTGAACCTCACATCAGTACCATTGGGAGAACCAGGAGAAAAATAATGTTTTTCGTAATTTCACTGATTATTTCCATATTCCATGATTTCCAAATGCCTGTTATGCAGTCACACCAAATTCTTCAGGCAAACGAAGACAAGCGGTTCTGACCCACGTCTTCTAGCGGTTTTAGATGTTTTCCACCTTGTTTTGAGACAAAGTGTCTGTATTCAGAAACATAATTAATCTTCTTAACGAATGAAGTTCCGTCCAGCAATCGTATTTTCTTCATTTGTTTCAGTGTCAGTTGTTTGTGGCTTGCAAATGTTTGAATCGCAGCCTACGGTTCATTTGTTTAGTCTGGCGTTCCTTTTGGCGTTCCTCTTGTTTCAGTTCATATCTGTTTCATTTTGGAGTCTCTGAACCCCAATATTATGCCGAAATACCAAATATCCCACGATTCCATGCAGTAATTGGAAACAATAAAATCTAGCTTGTGAGGGCAGGTTTATAACGAGGCTACCCAGCTAACAATTTCAGGTTATAAGGACGTTTCCCTAATGTTTCCATTAAGTAACCAAAACATTAAAAGTTGTAATGTTTTGGTTTACAAAGTTTACTCTAACTTTGTAAGTTGTAAAAGCGTTCAAAAGGTCCAGCTTGTTTAGACTTTTTTACGATTGTTCAAATTGTTGGCTGGCTGTTGGGTAGTACTTGGGACAAAGCTAGTACTCTGCAGTTATTTAGCATATAGCAGTTATTTTGTGTGTTCAGGTGAACAGGTGTGTCGTGTACTGTATAAAGGCCTCTAGTCTCATCTTAAGATGACACACCCACGAACCGCCCGCGGTCCAATCCGGTGTGCGGTACACACCAGAGCACCTGTAAGGAAGTGTTTAAAAGACCCCGGGCTAATTTAATGAGTGCTTTTAAGGGAGAGCGCATAATTATTGTATTTGCCAAAGTTTGCCAGATCAATACCGCCAAACCTTCAAAACATATTTAGAGTTTTATTGTAGGCATGAAGTAACAAGTAGACTTAGCCCTAAGGAAAATGGTGAACGGGTGAACTGACTTATAGAGACAGTCATCAATTAATTGTAATTAATTGTCATTTTACATCCGTTTGGCACATTGGCTGTAAATTACGTTATGCTGTTGTTATGTAGACAACGTCTTTTCAACATAATGCCTTTAAACATGACAAAGTTCTCTTTAGGACAACGCATTCGTACCATGTTCAAGCTGTCTTTAGGGGAAATGGCAGAAAAAAGCACATATAACAGCTGTGTGTGTTTTTAGTACCTGTTTTTATGTCCGTTTTTCTGTGCTTTAGGGGTGGATGTTGAGGTAAAATAGTATTGTGCTTGGAAAAGTGGAAAGAAATTAGCTGGACCCTATTCGCGTACCCCACGTGTTTGTGGGAGTAAGCACACACAGACAGCTTTTCAGGTCAGGCTGAGTCTGTACATTTTACCACGGTCCCTGAGGTATACCAGTGAGGTTAATGGTCTGGCATGCTGTGTTCTTGAAGGTGTTAACTGTTCTTTGCGGGCTGGTGGAACATTGTGTGACTGCTGCTGGGTAATGCAGTCACCTGGCTTTACTCAACACAGCTGTCTGTGTTACATGCTGTTCTTCTGTTATCGTAAGTGTCCGCTTCAAGTCTCGGCACTCAAAAATGTAAGAATAGTGTTTAAATAGCGGTCAATCTCTTGTGATCCCAGCCTGACAGACGTAATATGTGCAGAATTATGATTACAAAAGGAAAAAAATATGTTGGGTGGATTCCTGCTCGGAAATACACTACCCATAATCCTGAAGAGAGATTGTCCTTGGATCCACCAATCAGAATCAGTCATCACTGATGCCGTGGTAACAAGACCTCCCTCCCCCATGAAGCATTGAATGTATCCTTACACTTTCTAATTACATAAATATATTTGTATATATGTGAATATTTGACAACGCTATATTGTATTTTAAGATCTTAAAATTGTTTACATTGTATTGCTGTTTTTGGATTAGTTTACGTAATGCATCATGGGAGGTGTAGTTCATAATAATCTAGAGAACGTTCCATACTGTCAGCCCAGCACTTACTGTAGCATTAACCTTATGATTAAATGTATGTGGGGAGGTTTTGGGTTCTCAGATGTCACATCAGATTTGACATTGTGATTGATGGTCTGCCATCTGCAGCTGTGGTTCTACTGGTACCTTTGATGATGTAACACAGCTGAGCTTCCAAAGCCTTTTAGAAAGATTTATAAACGACTCTGTTTGTTTCTTTGTGGCCATATCCATCACGACTGCTTCCAAATCCTAACAAATGTGAACATTACCACTTTAAAGAACAAGACTGAAAGACAGGAGCATGTTTAGAACAGCACACTGCCTCACTGCTTACTGTTCTCACAGCAGTTTTAAGGATGCACTGTAGAAAAGTACTCTATTTA
>JAZGTI010017636.1:0-12090 GCA_036877585.1 Botia kubotai | reverse complement strand
TTAATGGAAATGTTAAGGAAACGTTTTTACAACCTAAAATTGTCAGCCGCCCCTCCGCACTCACCATAACAAACGTGCAGTTGAGGTTAAGACACTGTCCACAGCCCCTGGCCACCATGAACCAGGGCCCTCCATGAGTGTTCTTCAGCATGGCGACGATGAAGAGGAAGATGTTGAGGAGGGCGTACAGGCAGAGGAAGAGCAGCTTGCGACTGTTGTTGTGCCAGTATGCTCGCGTCAGGTAACGTGGAGTTTTATGCTTATTCTCTTCCACATCTGGAGGTTTCAGCCAGTTAGCAGCACTGAGACAACAAAAACAGAAGCCCGGCATTCACATTCAGTTCATATACATTCAAGATTCACATGAGATACATGTATGGTGTTTTTTTGACAGGTGGACATGTGACCATGGACCACTTTTGTGCGGTTGGAAACTACAACAATTTGATTACTCAGCCTAGCTCTATGTATCATGTGTTTATGAAGTCAATATAATGTCAGAGGCTTTATAATATGTGTGTGTGTGTGTATATTCCACCTGATGGTGAGGTTCTCCATCACTTCAGGGAAGTTCTCCAGTTCTGCCTTCAGCTCCTCAAACGTGATGGAACCGCTGTTGTCTTTATCAGCAGATTCAAACAGAGCCAGTGTCAGGTCGTCCAGCTTTTCCTCTGGGAGCGAGATGGCGCTCTCACGCAGGCAGGACTTGAGAACGGTCCGTAACTCATCTGGATCTATAGAACCACTGCCTATGAGCAGGTCATCATACACAGAAAGAAGATCTTATTAGACATGGTGTGAAGCACACAGACTGAATATTTGGATTCTTATTATTTATTAAATTGAGTTTATTATTATTATATTTTATGATGGCTTTACAAAAATAGACCTTTGAAATTGCATAAACATTGCAATGGACATTCTTGCATAATGGAAGCAGACAGTGAAAGATCTCACCATCCACATCATAGACCTGGAAAAGGAAATGCAGCTTATCGGTCTCACTGCCATGGATGAGAAGATTCAGAGCTTTGAGAAGTTCATCCAGACTGATGGAGCCACTTCCATCAGAATCAAACAGAGCGAAGAATCTCTCCGCAAAGAACGACTACAACAACAACAATAGATAACGAAAAAATGACTGTAAAGAACCAGAGCAGTTTGTACATATGTGAAACACTTTAATTAAATCTACTGTGATGTTTCCAAGAGAAACTTCAGTCAGCACTCGCCTCTTTCACTTTGAGAGCCGTTTTAAACTCATCCAGGTCGATTTCTTTGTCGTCTCCTGCGATGTTCTCAAACTGCTTGGTGACCCAGTCCAGCCAGCGCGTGTCTTCATCCAGACTCATGTCTCTGCTCCACAGCTTCTGCACACACTGTATCAACAGACTGACACACGACAAAGATGTGTCCAGTCTTATTCTCATCGTATGATCTTCTGTATTCCGGATGAACTACCAGTCTGTGCAGCTCATAGACTGATTTCTGGACAAACTCTTTATGATTAATATTAATATGTAAACAAGCTGGTATTAGACCTGGAAAGGTGATTATAAAGTGACCACATTCAAACAATTTATTAACTAATTGAACATGGTGCTGCCCTAGTTAATTATTATATAACTGACAATATTCATATATGAATATAAGCAGAAGTGGTATATACAGACATACCTGTAGATATTTATTACATATAGATAAATATTTAGATAAATATTACATTACAGAGACTTTGCAGTTTATCAGAATCAGAAAGAGTTTTTTCTTAGCTACAATGTTACACAATTTACTATATAAAGCAAGATAAACTTACCTTTGGGGGAAAATTTGTCTTTTATAAATATTCCTTTTCTAGACTTTTCTGGAACCGTTTTCACAGACAAAACTAAACATGTATGAAAAACATTTCAAACTGTTACTGCTGCAGCTAGTTCAGCTTTCCCTTGAGAGAGAGAGAGTGAGACAGAGAGAGAGGCTGGGCAGTATTGTTATGAACGTGCACTATCTAGTGCACACAGCAGCTGGCCCTGACACCCGTGCCTCTGCTGAGCATCTCTGAGAATACACCCACACTGCACTCACCATAAACAAACACTATAACAGCAGATACTAGTTACTGTGATCTGTCTCAATACAAACTCATCTGGTCTTGCAGCTCAACAGATTCCCAAGGAACACAAATGTTATGTGATGGTGAACACAGAGACAAATACAGCGATCCATCTACATATCAGAAATCTTCCTCAGATCAGACGGAACAAAAACAAACACTGATATTAAAAAACATTTATTGACTAACATTTGAACAGGCTCAGAAACAGATGCTGCATATGAACAGATTTCACACACATCTTAAGAAACATTTGAGGACATTGCTAAACAAAGACAGTCTATATAAATCAATATGAGACAGCAGGATAATGTAAAGGGGTGTCATCTGTGTCATTCCAGCCTGACCCGTTTCCGTAGTGATGGGGGCGGGTCCAGAGAGAATGCATTGAGGGAAGAGGGGCGGGACTCTGGGATGTGTTTCATGCAGTACTTCTTGATGCATGTCTCAGCAATGACCCACACTTGAACACAACAAAATGTGAGAACATTAGTTTAACGTATAAAGAACAGACATGTGAAATGCCATGATAACAGTCTAACTGCCTGAGAAAAAGAATGCACATTATGTATACAAATAAATGTAAATTACCTTAAAATAATATAAAAAATGACAGCCAAACTGCCTTCTAGTCAACAAAAGGTCCACGGCCAGCTTTGACGTCAGGAGCCATGAATCTGTCGTCAATGCAGGAGCTGAAGACCACAGACAGATGACAGACAGTAAGACAGTGAGATGCATGAAGAGAGATCTGTCAGTTATTAATCTGGAAGTTCAGTGTGTCAGGGGTTTGGAGTTCAGCCCATCACAGCTCAACATACTTGACTGTACTGTGCATCAGAGACTTTCTCCAATGGGGCGCACAGGCATCTACCTAAGATGATGGACTGTACACAAATTCCAACGGACCAATCAAAAGCTGCCCTGTAGACTCCTCCTCTGTTATCTCTGCACCAAAGGTTCTGTTCAAATCGTGTGCTGAAAATAATACAGTCAATACAGGAATCAACAAGCTGAGCGCAGGGCCAAAGCAAGCAAGAGTCTGCAGGTCCCCACAAACCAAAAGCCTCATAAAGAAACAAACATGTAACAAACAGCTGTTGGACAATAACACAACACACACACACACACTGCATGTCTATCAGCAGGGTACATGTTGTATGTAAGATGTCTTTAGAAAGAGCCCTTCATATACAGCTGCCTGTGACTGACACACACACACACACACAGATGAGTTTTTGTTTAAATCCATGTCTAATCTATAATATAGGATTTACATATATGCTGCATGTGGGTTTGTCCAGAGTGTATACAGTTATTAACCTGCAGGCAACTGCAGTGACCGGTAACCAAGCAATATAAACAACATTTTAAATAATGTAATCATATTGTCCGGTGAGCAGGCATTTACATACCTATTATATCACCTAATTAAGCTCATCTGTGCTCCTGATTTCTGTTTGGAGTTCCAGTGTTTAAAAGCATCCGGAGTGACAGACCAGCTGCACGAAGCTTTACATTGTGTGCTGGGTTTCCATCATGAGATTGTTAATTTGTTAGTTTACTACCTATTAACTAATGTTGACAGATAGTTTTTGATTACAAAAGATGTATTAGTATTATTAGTTAAATATTAACAAATGGTGCCTCATCATAGTGTTTGTTAAAAATCACTCACCTTTCACATTTATAAACTCTCCCAGGTCACACAGGAAACCGAGCGCTTCACTGCACAATAAGTGCAGTTCAGTAAACATTATTTTAGTTATTTTTGAGTAAATATGAAAGTGGTTTTATGTTGAATACAGTGCGAGATAAAAAATAAGCAAAAAATAAATAGAAACAAGACTTTTAAATTGTTTACTTTTCCCTTCAGAATGAGTTCAAGTACAGTCAACACTTGGTTTGGGTTTATCATGTTAAAACACAAATCTGAATACTGGTGCACACACTAAATACACCAACAAACAAACTTCATCTGTGTTACTTCATTGTCTCTTGTGAGAATTTTGAAGGTATTCTGTGGTTTATCATTTGTAGTGTCAGTGGTACAGTGATTGATTTACTGATTCTACATTCATCTGGTTACAGGCAGAAATCAACCAGCCCTTTGATGACTCTCATTCAAACAACTAAATTCAATGACAGTAAAGTTCTGATCATGTAAAACTTCTAAGTGTCTTTTCCAACTAGCAGTTCTGTAACATTTCACGGTTTAAAAGCACCTACAGTGTTTCTGCAAGTATTTTGCTCAAATTCTTAAAAGTGCTTTAAAAAAACCACACACACATTAATTAACTGTATAACTACAGAATAATCTTTTCTATATAATTAAATATGACATTGTAAAGGTATTAAGAATATTGGTTATGCGTTTATTTGGACGTTGGTAAGAAATGTTTAATAAACGCTCATCTGTTGTTAGCACCTGCAGTATTTCTCTGCTGTCTGAACGATTAGTGCTCAGGTAACAGTGTGTTGTGTTTTGCTGTTAGTGTGGCGGTCGGGGCTCGTTGATTTGTGCTTTCAGGAGAAAGAGGTGTTCAGTATGGCCTCATGTTGCTGGTGATGAAGAGTCCCAATGCCCACAGCAGGGGCAGGCAGAGCAGGTCTGCTCACTAACTTCAGCTGAGAACCACAAGATCAACACATGAGCCTTAGTCAGAAATCAAGCTACACGTCATCAGTTTGTACCTAAATAGTCATACAGGCTATTACATAAACAGACAATCTGTGCAATTTAAATGTGCTAGTCACTTCGAATACTAGTGTCTACCTAATGCAGAACTGTAAGATGTACAGATATTTATGAAATTAAAAAGCCTGAATTCCTGACCTTGCAAGCCAGCTGTTTTTCAAATCTTGGCGAGACGAATGACCAACAGCCCATGTTCTGCGGTTCCTCTTGACTCCAGACAAACTCTGTAACGCAATGCAATAATGTCAAATACACTTCTCATATAAAACACACATCTTGATACCTAATAAACACATGCAGATGACGAACACTTTGAATCAGACATGAATGTGTATGATCAGACCTCTGGCGTTTGTGTATTTCTTCAGTTCCTGCTGCAGGGCTTCAGTGGGGAAGGGACACAGCTCCTCCACTCTGATGAGTGCTGTGTGTTTTACAGCCTCTGGTAACGTCTCTCTGTGTTTCAGCAGAGCATAGAAATGCTTCCCTGAACACAGCACAACACGCTGCACACTGCAGGAGTGAGCAAATGATACTCAACATTAAAACGTACAGTATGAGAAGGGCCCATCAACATGATTAGAATAAAAACAACAACTAATCCGCAGCATTACTTGTCAAACATCTCACAGGTCACTCGACACATTGACACAATTTCACTCTTTAGTCCTCAGTGAATGTGAGGGAATCAGACACCTTGTTGGGTTAACAGATGAATCACCAATGACAGGCTTGAATGACGTTCCTGGTCCCATATCAGCCAAACTTGATACTGCCCCCTAGTTTCACATACAGGTAACAACTCCATTAGAGATAAACAACAACCCCCATCATGTGTGACTCTGTTCTAGAGAAACTCACAGAGAAGCGCAGCAGAGTTTTGGGAGAGGCCACAATCAGTGGCTTGCGGAAGTTTCTGATCATCTGTCTGCGCAGGAGATGGAAGTATTGTGCTGGTAGTGTGGGGTTCACGACACTCATGTTCACTGTGTCACAGTCCACACCCTCCTCTTTACTGTCACAGAGCTGCAGGTCACAGAAAGCAGCAGTTACAAACGCTAGCAGTGATGCTGATGCTGCGTGTGTGTGTGTGTGTGTGTACCTGTAAGAAACGTTCGATTCGGCAGGATGAATGCTCAGGTCCTGCCCCATCATACCCGTGTGGTAATAAAATCACCAGTCCACTCTGAAGAAGCCATTTAGCTTCACCTGTCAAAGTTGAAATCTCTCTTTAATGTCATGAGGGATTCAGACTCTCTCTATAAATCATCTCAATGATAAATGATATCAACTGATAATGGTGGCAAAACCATACATTATATTAAAGCATAAGGGTGCGATTTCTGTGCCATTAAAATCACCAAATAAAAAACACACACACATAGCTATTGACCAATCAGCATCAAGCACCAAAACTGTTATTTTTATTTCATAACATCAGCAAATGTCTTCGAATTATCTTTATTTAGCAAATGGGGACATACATGTAGTTTAAACTGACATTTGATTTGTTTTCTATTCGCCAGTTCAAATGAATTCATGAATTATGTAACAAAAATGACTCTTTAGCTTCAAAGGTGCTTGATGATAATTTTGCTGGGGAAACTGGTATGATTATGGTTTTATCATTTGATGGCACTGCATCTGTTTTTACCTCCAGACAGAAAAGTGTCAAATATAATCTGAGCGCCGTTGAAGAAATCTCCAAACTGAGCTTCCCAAATCGGCAGCAGTTTAGGCTGAGCGACGCTCATTCCGTATTCGAACCCTAACACGGCCTCCTCAGACAGCGCACTGTTACACACCTGCCAACAGTCACAAGCACATAATTACTGGAACAAACGAATCAGACCTGCCCAGCACTGGAATGCTGAACTGCTGCTGTATTTGGTTACGGTTTCCAGCTCATGCGTGTCATCAATGTGAATAAACACTGAACATTTAATACAGATGACAAACACACTTGCAGTTTGTCTGTTTACCTCTAAATGGCCCTTCTGCTGTAAGCTGATGTGATTGAGGGGTATGTACATGTCATTGGTCTCCTGACACACAATCATAGCGTGTCGCTGGCTGAAAGTCCCCCGGCCGACATCCTGACCACTGATACGAATGTTGAATCCTAACATGCAGGAAACAAACAAACACACTTGTACAGCGATCACTGAATGTGTGTCACGTTTATAAAACTGCAAGACAGAATTGTTATCTCTGTTTGAAACATGTGCAGGTTACTTTTTAACAGCCAGTACACCCAACACTTCAAATTATAAACATGTACATTATTATCTGTTGACACAGAGCTTGTTTGTGGTTCTAGGACAATGACAAATAAAGAGTCAAACCCTGACACAGCAGTGTGCCAAACGCCAGCGCCTCCGCTGTGGACCAGTCCAGTTTCTCGCCCTCCTCCAGTTTCTGCAGCCGCCCCTGTGATGAGACAAAACTTTACAGACACGTTCAAATCAACCAAACGGCAGGAGGAGGACCAGCACACTGCAGGAGGAGGACCAGCACACTGCAGGAGGAGGACCAGCACACTGCAGGAGGAGGACCAGCACACTGCAGGAGGAGGACCACCACACTGCAGGAGGAGCACCACCACACTGCAGGAGGAGCACCACCACACTGCAGGAGGAGCACCACCACACTGCAGCACCACACTCAAACCATCACAGAGGTTTGAATGACATCATGGCGAGTAACTGACAGCAGGTTTTATTTCTCTTCAAGGTTTAAATACTTTTATGAGTGACGATTGTTTAAAACTAATCTGAGGACTTTACAGGTTGTTACAAACAACAATCTACTTTTTTGACTGTTCTCTGTTTTAAAAAATGCTATTAAATCTTTATAAGTTCAAACTGCGATCAAAGATCGACAGAGCGAGTTTCTCTTCACCTGCACGTGTGTCTTCCTCAGGTGACTGTGCAGTTGAAACTCTTCAGGTATGTCCACTGATTTGGCGCCTACGAACTGCAGCAGGGGCGGAGCTACACCAGTGTCCCAGGACGAGACTCTGTTCTGGGGCTCAACCAGGTCACCCCAACGCCCCTGCAGGTTAGTGGGTGGCGGGCTGTACAGAGTCATGTTGTTCATCCGGTTGTTCAGCATGGCGTAGTAGCCCGTCTTCATCTGTCCTCGCTCTTCCTCTGTCATCAGACCCTCAGAGATCAGCTGTTCTGCATATGAATCTGGAATACTACTTCTGGACCTGAGTGCCAAATGATGATCGTTACAAGAGGAGAACTGAACCAATGTGTGTGTCACACGATAAACGTATTTAAAGATGCAATCCAAAACTTTGTTTTAAACAATGTGCAATTATAAGTTTATAATAATCAATTTGACTAACATACAGGAAAAGTGAAGTAAGCTGCAGTTTCATGTTTCAAACAGAGATGGCAGCAGAGAGGCAAACGTTACAGGTCGCAGCTTTAAGATCGTTCATACAAAATAACAGTCAAAAACCTACCGGATAATTTTATACATGGCGGGGTTTGTAAAAAACGGCTCGTCCAGCTCGTTGTGTCCCCACTGACGGTAACACAGCAGATCCACGATCACGTCTCTCCTGAAGCGTCGCTGGTACTCCACAGCCAATCGGGTGGCTCGGAGGACGTCCTCAGCATCATCCCCGTTCACATGGATTACTGCACACCCCACCATTTTACCTGAGACACATTTCAGAGCACAATTCAACTCACACACACGAAACACAATGACACAAACAGTGCTGCTTTCAAACACGTTTGAACCACATCATTGGTTGGAGAAAGCAGACAGCCCCGCCTTTAAAATGAGAAAACATGACACACTTTATGTACTGTTAATAAATACTGTTAGCCATCTGTGTGCAGAACACTTGCAATAACATACCAACATCACTGCAGTAGAGAGATGACCGCCCCCTCTCAGAGGGAGTGGTATAGCCCACTTGATTGTTCACTATCAGATGGATGCTTCCACCTACTCTGAAATGGGGAAGGTTTGAAATGGTGAAGGTCTCTGTTACAATGCCTTGGCCTGAAAATGAAGCATCACCATGAACCTGTAAATCCCAGAGAAATAAACTGTTAGTTCAGCACAACTTTCCTCAAACACATTTCATACAGACAACACTGAAGATCTCAGCTCTGAACCTGCAGACATATGACTTTATCTCCTGGCCGTGAGTGAGGGTCACTGGAATAATCTCCATCCTGTTTGACCTGCTGTCGGCCTCGAGTCTTCCCCTGAGTCACGGGGTTGATCGCCTCCAGGTGAGAGGGGTTTGGTAACATGGTGACATGGAGAGGGTGACCCGCCCCGAAGTCCAGCTCCACCGTAGAGGTTAAATGAGAAAGCACATCTCCAATAGAGGGAGAATTCTCCGGAAACTCACTCAGACCCTTCATCTTACGAAACATGAGCTGAGAGAGAGAGAGAGAGAGGGGGGAGGAGGAAACGTTTGGCTTGTCAATGCTCATGGCTGTAGGTAAACCATTACCTGTCATTTCAGTTTGGACAAGTCTATTAAAGCAGAAGAACAGCAGGAGCAACGTGAATGATTAACAAGGAAGAGAAACAATAATCAGGTACACAGTTAAAGCTGGTTACACTTACATGGTGTTAAATGTCATAATTTAATAAATCAATAACCAAACAACAAAACAAAGATTTATAGTCCAAAACAAAAGTCCAAAAGTTGGAGGCCACTAGCGGAAATCCATCTATTTTGCATTTTTCTAATGACAAAGTATATTACCAGCATAACAGATTAAGTAAAGAATGTAAAACATGTTTGTGTATTTTTGCTTTAGATACAGCATGAGATAGTCTATTACATTATAATGTTTAAAATTTAAACTGTATGTTTTGGGGTTTAAATAGAAGACTGTCTATCAAATCTATCTGCAGACATAACTAACTAACTAACTTCTGGAGGGAACTGCAGCAGTCCGGTGAGCAGGTTGAGACGCCCGCGGTGTGGCATCCCCATGACAACGTCTGTCACTCCACTGTACACAGCTGAGCGGAACAGCTCGTAGAAAAATCCCATCATGCTCTCTGCCCCTTCACCTCCATAACGTTTGACAGTGGCAAACTTCGTGGCTAAGAAGTGATCAAACTCCTTCATGAAACAGAGGAACAACAGATGATGTCAGTAATGCAGCAGATAAGATTCTTCTTCATGAAACAGAGGAACAACAGATGATGTCAGTAATGCAGCAGATAAGATTCTTCTTCATGAAACGTTCTGCTTTACACAGAAACAAAACAGTAACTGCTTGAATGTGGTGCACAAACTTTAATTTCCACAAAAAAAATGGCAGATTAAAATTAAGGGTTTTTCTGTTTCTTAAATAATGTTGCACAGGAGATCTTCAATAAGTGATCTCCACAGGTGTGCTGTACCTGAGATTCAAGCATTAGTTTGGCCAGCTGTCTCCTCTCCTCTGGAGAGAAGGACTCTTTCTTCAGCTCTTCGAAGCGGTCAGCTAGCCACTCTCTCTCCTGTAAAGTCTGCAGCTGACTGGTTTCCACTGAGATTCCACCACAGTACGTTCTCTCCAGGTAGCCCACGACCTCGTCAGCACTCGCCTCTGCTTTCCCAAAATGCCGCAATCCTGGAACGATAACAAACAGATGGAGCCTGTTTTAGAACGGGACAGACAGTCAAACTAGTTCAGAGGAACATCAGAATGTTTAAACAACAACAGACTTTAAAGAGAAAAAAATCTGTTTATAATAATGCATTTACAGTGAAAGTGGGTGGGGCAAATGATACATAGAAGTTAACACTCCCATAGCTGTAGATCGTTTAAACCAGAACAATCATGTTCAGATAAACACTGACAGCTGTACCTTCTGTACAACACAAGCTGTACGTTCCTGCTAGCAACACTTAATGCCCCAACTTTTGTATTGTGAAATCATTATTATAAACTCAATTAAACAGAAATGAGTGCATAGCACAGATCGCAGTTCACAATAAATCCAAAAAGAACATTTACAAAAATAACTACATGGAAACCAAATACTAATGTTTGGAGAACGTGCGGTGTTTGTATTGTATTGAGGCTGAAATGGATCAACTCAACACCTAGAGTATCATCATCACAACTATGTAACCAGAGTCTCACCGGTGGTGTTGAGGAGTCCGCGCACGGCTCCGTTCAGCAGGCTGATCTCCGGCACGCTGTCCAGGACCGGGGCGTCGGGCATTAACGGGTTAATTTTAGCAGCCTTGTGTCCGTGAGCTCTGTAGGCCTCCACCAATCGCGCCAGCCCGTGATCTGTTTACACAAACATGCCATTCAGAGATTATTTCCACACACCTGACACGATGGACTGTAGACGGTATTACACAACGCGAAATTCAGCTCGCAGATCTCTGATCTGTGATGTCACGTTAACCTCAAGAGTGCAACGACAATTAAATGAAACACAATGAGTTCTCAAACGCATGCAAACATTTAATAACACAGAAACCAGAGGCACATACCTCGGTTCAGCGCGGACACATGCGGCAGCTCGGCGTCGGTCTCCGGTTCGTCTCTCGGTCGGTAACCGTACACTCCCCGCTGAGTGTGATACAAACTCGCTACAACCGGCCGCGTAGCGCCAAAAGAACGGAGACAAAGTCTGTGCAGGTTCACGAGCATCACACCCGCTGACATGATGACAAATAAATAAACGAGACAGCGAGAGAAAATAAGACGCGCTCTCTACCGCGCGGCCATAATACTACACGCGTGCAGGTGGGCCGTCACCACGAGCTCAACGCTGATTGGCTGGAGCGGAGCGTCACTTTTGAGACGATGTCATGTGCAGTCTATGCAAGAATCATTTTTCATAAACCTGCAGACGTGTGTTTGATGACATAAAAACATTCATCTTATCTATATAAGCGTACGATATTTTCATATGAAAAGACTTCTTAATAGCCTGTTGTCTCGCTTTGTTGTAGTACACATTGCGTTATAAAGCGTGTGAAATGTCCTGCTGCATTTTAAGATATATTCTTCTAGATCTACACGCTATTTGTTGTTAATAAAGAACAGCAACCTTCAGACAGTAAATATATATATATATATATATATACACATTATGTTAAAGTTTTTACAAATGCAGATTAAATAATAGAACAAAGTACAAAGTTTTACACGCTAAACATCCTGATTAAACGGTATTAGAGAGCAGAAATGTTAACGTAAAATAACTGCTTAATTAGTTTGAATTAGACAAACTAATGTATTGATGTCCGTCCACTTGTGAGAATGAAGTATTTTTCTTT